>NCQT01070852.1:50566-68658 GCA_002740465.1 Stenocereus thurberi
ACGCACACAAACGAACATGAGACTAAATATAATGATTAGTCCAAATAAGGCTCAAAGTCTCACGGGACGTCTACTAAGTCTCAACTAGCTCATGAAATGAATCTCATGTACCAACATTAGTGTTACAGACTCCAAGGGATAAAATAGTTCTCAACCAAGATAAGGGTCAAAACAAGAAATATTTACACAACCTTCAAAAATTTTAGCACCAAAAGGATTACACATTAAAAGTTACTCAAGCTCGTGAAAGCTATTTTGCCTAGCAAAAATATCATTGGAGGTTATCTCCAACTAATCCACACCATCACTACATATAATCCTATATGCAAATCTAAATACAACTAAATGCAAAACACTAATGTAAAAAAAAGGAAACCAAAAACTATATGCTTTAACATGTATGCAAACTAATAACTGAAATAAAAAAATATGAAGCTACCCTTCCCTCATGCTTAGATAATGCATTCTTATTCAAAGGAAAGAAAGGTAAGAGAAGGAAAAGGGAAAACAAAGTATAATGATTTCACCGGGTTAGGTGTTGGGTACATCTAAGCTACGACCTAATGGGGCAAATAGAGCATCAGTCACTCCATCACAACTTCAAGACTTGACATATCAGATCAGACGTAGTCAAGGCTCGTAAAAACTTGTTAAACAATACATCATGGCTCACAAGTATGGCTATAAGAGGGCATAAAGATGAATATAAAAAAGAAAATTAGTACTCTCTTCCATAAACCAAACACTATTCCATATGATTTTTCTAGGTGCATCCACTATGTACATGCAATATGGGTCAAAGGAGACATTGCACCCACTAAAGTAACTTACGGACATAAAATTATCAACACTTCCACCAATCATATTAAACATGTTATCGACAGTGCCCAAATCAAGATTAGCATCACAACTCATATGATTACCAATAGGCACATCTATATAATACTCAGGGGAAGGAGAGGGTAATGAACAAATAGGTGAAACATGGGAATGATCGAGGGGATTAAGGAGAACATTATTACAACCAAGGCTAAAAGATTCCTCATGTATAAACACATAACGTGGCCTCTCCAATGACGTCTTATCTAGATCATACACCTCATCTACAGTATCTTCCAACTCAAAACATGCACTAGTGACACTAAACCTAGCATCAAACCCAAAAGGCTCACCCGCCTCGAGCCCCATGCACGGAGCTAAAGGAAAGGATGAATCATATAAGTTCAGGACAACATCAGTATTGTCCCTGGGTGATGCAAAGTTAGATTGGGCATAACATGCATAATAAGGACATAAATTTATATTATGGTCAGAAGAATTATATAAGTCACATCAAAAAAGAGCATAATAAGATCTAGCATCAAATGCACAAGGATCAGGAAATGAATACCTAGAAACACGGCTAACCTTCTCAAACTCAAATAAATCCCAAGCAATCAACTTAAGCAAATACCATGCCTCATCAATGATTTTACCATGAAAGCCCCGATACTTTAAAAGAATACGGGTTTTACTATTCATACCCTCATCAATAATAGATATCACTATAGGCACTGAAAATATTTGTGTCATACCAAAATTAAATTACATTAATTATCTGGGCCAACCCTTTTAATTAATTTAATCAGGCCTAAAAGACTCACAAATCAGGTCCAAAAGACTTATAAGCCAAGTCCAAGATGAAGCCCAAATAACTTCCAAATCTAGGCTCAGTTAAAATTCAAGTCAAAGCCCAAATCAAGGCTCAAGACGACTACCAAGTCAAGTCACGACCTTAAGCCCAAACGATGTCCAAGTCAAGACGCGATTGAAACCAGGTCAAAGTCAAATCAAATGTCAAAGCCTAAGTTGACTACCAAGTCAAAGGTCAAAGCCTAAATCGACTCACAAGTCAAACGTCAAACGACTCTCAAGTCAACGTTCGGTAAAAGCTCGAGGCGACTTCTAAGTCAATGCTCGGTCCAAACCCAGCAGACTCCCAAATCAAAGTCAAAGCAAATGAAAATTAAAACAATTTCAGGGTGAAGCCTAATTGAAAGGCCCAGGATCAACACCTAAGTCAAGGCCTATCTTGGGGAGGGAGAGGCTTTCTATAAATAGGACCCTATCCCCTTGATTCAAAGGTTGGAAAAATCCATCCCAAAAAGAAGATAGAATTAGAGAATCATTGTATCCATATAGATTGTACCCGTTCATTCAAACGAATATATAAAAATTCAATCTTTGTAATTTGTTATTAAAATCAACCATCAATGCCAAGACTTTTATTTCCTTTTTCATTTTTGTTTTGCTCTTCCTTGCCATTTTTTTTCTGTTTTCTTCTTTCATTATAAAAGACACTTGGCAAGCAGGTTTTCATCCAAATATTCATTCTCAATTTTGCACGAAATCAAGTCAATCCCTTCACCTTATCCTTTGCTTTTTCATGTACCACTCCAAATATGCACTCCCTCACATCATTTCCCACCCCCTATCATATTGATACTCATTAGTCCAGGCTTAGGTAAGGATGATGTTCAAGGCCAAAGGCTAATAGAGTGGGTCACAATAAGAATAATGATAGGTAAGGCTCAAAAGGGGTAACAAGGGATATAATCATGCACAAGGGAGACTTTTTAGCAAATCTGTCTACAATCGTGCACAAAGAATGTCTCTTTTCTCTCATCAATCATGCAAATGCAATATGCGGTTTCAACAAGAGTTGGAATAGAGAGTGATAATTTTAAGTGAGCCTCTCATGAAAGAATTAGATGACCGCGAGTGATGAAGTAATCTGATTAGGCTCAAAACCTCACGGGTCCACCTACCATGCATATTCTCATCTATTAGGTCAAACTAAGCATGTATTCTCAAGAACTTAGGCCTCCCGTCCATCATATACACCCTAATTGTGTGCAATTTGAATCCAAAGCAAAAATAGAGCATTGTTAACAAAAGTCACACATTTTCCCCCTAAAACTCTCTATTTACAAGAAAATGGAATTTTTTTTGAGTTTGCGAAAAATTTTCCTCTTTTTTTTTTCTTTTTCAAAAATCATGGAAGAAGGCTTCCTTACCCACACACTTAAAGTGCATAATGTCCGTATTGTGGTAACAAGGGCCCTAACAAGGAAAGAAAAGGAAAAGAAAAAAGTGAAACAGAAAAAGAAAAAGAAAAAGTATACACAGGGGAGAAAAAGGAGGAATACCTTGGAGAAAAATGAAAATGGCCACACATGGATTCATATAAATAATGCAAATGCATGACTACTCTACATACAATTATGTACATTGCCTATGCTCCTTGAAGCCCATCAAACATGCACTCAAATCTACCACACGTGGATTGCACAATCACAACATCCACATATCATCCTCAATTCATAACCAATCATAACCTAATTTCTCCTCATATGGCCATGACAATCACAACATACCAATGATTAGGGAAGGGGAGAGACGAGATACACACATCTGATCACCTAAACCAAATGAGATACCCCCAAACAAATATCCACAGTCAATGACCCCCTCATATCCATAGTCAATGACCCCCTCAAAGTATAATATGTAGTGAAGAGTAAGGGAGGGGTGTGGGATACAACTCACAATCACTACGCCCTATCGGGCCCAGGTGGTGGTAAAAAATGCGGTGGAAATGGTGTGAATGTCGATGAGATTCCTTGATCACCTGGGAAAGGATGGAACCGTTGCTCCAGGTGTTGAATGACCTCAGATTGTTGCCATAGAAGCTATTCATCCGCCTCCTCTCCTCATACTCTCGGGCCTTTTTCATTTCCCGCTCCTCCCTTATCGCATTCGCCTCTTCTCCCTTTCCTCTTGGCAGTCGATAAACCCTGTAAAATACGTCAGTGCCTCCTCAATAGATTCCATGTGTCCGGCCATACAATGAATATCTTGATGAACCTTATTGTAACCCTCTCAAAGACTGACTACCTCCACTTGGAGATTGGAGAAAGATTGGAGAAAAGTGGAGTCAAATTGCATTTGGGTACGGAAGAGGACCCTCCTATCTCAAAGAAAGGTTGTTAGTATTGTCATTCGGGCTGGGATTGTTGCATTCGATCATCCTCAACTTTTGTCCCCGAGGTCATTGGGCCGTATGCCTTTCTTCCTCACCTTCGACCTCATCCTCATTATGCTCTTTATTCTCATCATCACCATCCCCTCCCTAGGTAATGACGCATCACAAACTATCAGGCTATTGCAATTCCAATCACCCACATTGGAGAAAGTGAAGAGAACTTGTTTGTGGTGAGGGCATTTGTTGATACCATCCTTTGTATCAATCATGGTCATATGGGATAGGGTGGCAATATCAAGTTCCCCTCCAAGGAAGTGAGGCTTAATAATGCCAAATTTCCCCCCATGGCCCAAAGCTTAGCAATTGTAGTGATGGTGCCTCCTACACCTATCACATTGTTATGAGTGATTTTGGCCATCTCAACTAAGTGGCTGATGAAGAAGGCCCTGGTATCCGCATGAGTGCCCGTCAAGGCATGTCAAATGAGAAACAACTCTGCTTTTCTACGCACGTTTTGGCTATCATTATATCTAAATATTATATTAGCCATTAAACATTGTAGGTAGCAGATATTAACATTGCATGTGTCGATGGCCTTAGTTTGCCTAAGGTCACAGACACGAGGTCGCCCAAACCTATCGGTATATGATTTGTGTTTGGAGCATGTGATACTCAACCAAACATGATTAGGTTTCCACCTGCTTGGAATATCCCTAAATAAATCTGAATAAATCAGAAGGCGAAGTAACCCATTGAACTCCCTCAAACTTATTTTATGATCAGTGTTAAACATTTGAAATGAAATGAGGACCTCTTGGCCCCTATATATGCCAATCCAATCAACATGCAAAGAGCTGAAAAATTTGAGTATTAGCCAGTCATATGACACAATATCATTTCCACATCTTCCATCCAACCCAAACTGCCAAGTAAAGCAACAACATCATCAAGCATGCCCAATGCCCTCAAAGAATCAGTATGCCAAAGCTTTTGTTCACTAGTCTTCCTATCACTCAAAGTCTCATATTTCAACTTTTGTTCTTCATTCAAAAATACCAAAAGCCTAGTGCTATGAGGAAGAATCAAAGGGTAAGTATGTTTTGTACCTTTGGTGCTTGAAGGTGCTTGGGAAGATGAGAAAGCTCTTGAAGATTTCTTGGTAGAGATAGAGCTTGGGGGGATTCACCAACTCTTTTCTTGCCCATTTGTTCAAATTGAGCAAAAAATAAAGCTTCCCTAGTGCAAAAATGAAGGCAAGAGACAATCTTTCATTCTCTACAACCGTCAACCTTAACAATGGAGGCTAGGGTTTTAGAGAGAGAAACTGAGTGAGTAGAGGAGATGAAAGAGGTTGAACTTGAGAGAGATTATGGTGGAAAATGAAAGATTATGGATGAAGTTTGTGAAATTTGTGAAAAATTTGAAGGATTTGGTAAGGATTTGAGTGGATAGTCAGAGGGGAAGTGAGGGTTAGTGAGAGAGACTGTTTGGTAGAGAGAGAAATTAGAAAGGAAGAAGAAGAAGACATGAAGAAAGAGGGCCAAAAGGCCGGATTCAGATGCTAGAAGGTGGCACGGTCATGCTACCTGGCATGAGAGCCCTGTGCCAAATCTCTAGCCAGCTATTTGAAAGTTTTGATTTGGTAAGCTCGTGCCCCTCGGTAAAGGTGCACCATGCCAAATCACTGTTCATTCAAAAAAGAAATTCCTATGCTTCTTTTTCTTTTCTTGCTTTCAAATCTTCTCATCTCACTCCCTTTTGTTTCTCTTGGTTCTTCTTTTCTTTCTTTTCCTCTCACTCATTTTTGTTCTTTTTTTTATTTTCTTGATTATTTTCTTTATTTTTTCCATCACATTTCTCATTTTTTCTGATTCTTTCCATTTTTTCAACACAAAATACTCACACCTATATACATTATGCACAAATACACAAGGAGTTGAGACTGTGACTACTCAAGCGAAGGAGGTTCATGGAGGAGGAGACGCTCCACATCCTTTTCGCTTGGCATCTCTAAAAATTACTTCAGTCTATGCTCATTGACTTTAAATACATGGTCCTTGGTAGGGCCCTTGATTTCAATTGCCCCATAAGGGAACATTTTCACTACAATATAGAAATCGGTCTAGCTCGGCCTAAGTTTTCCCTGAAATAGACGAAACGAGAGTCATACAAGTGAGTTTTTTACCAGAGAGAGAATCCTTTCCTATGGATGAGCTTATCATGGAAGACCTTGGCTCTCTCTTTCCTTAAGTGAGTGTTATCATAAGCTTCTCTCCTAATTTCTTCAAGCTTATTCAAGCTCAATGTTCGTTCCTCATCGGCGGCATTTAAGTCGAAGTTGAGGGACCTAATCACCCACCAAGCCTAGTGCTCGAGCTCAACCGATAGATGGCATAGACGCCCATGGACCACCCTATAAGGCGACATGCATAGGGGGTCTTAAAGGCCGTGCGGTATGCCCACAATGTATCTATCAATTTGTCCGCCCAATCCTTCCTATTCTTGTTTATGGGTTTTTCAAGGATTTGTTTGGTTCACCTATTGAACACCTCTACTTGACTGTTCATTTGGGGATGTTAAGGGGTTGCAAGACAGTGAATGATGGAATACCTCTTTAGTAGTGCATCAAGGGCCCTATCATCGAAATTGGCCCCGTTGATAACTAATGATTGCTCTAAGCATCTCATACCTAGCAAAAATGTTCTCTCTCAAGAATCTTACAACCACCTTGGACTCGTTTATCCTTGTGGTGTACGGCCTCCACCCATTTAGATACGTAGTCCACACACAAAAAGATATACTCATTCCCAAATGAATTTGGGCATGAAACTATAAAATCTATGCCCTATACATCAAATATGCCAACAACAGTGATGGGGTTGAGTGACATCATGTGTTTTCTAACTATCTTGGCCAATTGTTGGCAACGCAAGCATCCTTTGCAATGATCATGGGCATCTCAAAATAGGGAAGGCCAATAAAACCTACTTTGAAGAATTTTCACCGCGGTCTTTCTCCCACTAAAATGCCCCGCATAAGAGTAATCATGACAAAAAGAGAGGACACTATGAATTTGATCGTTAGGGATGATGTCCTAATGATTTGGTCCTGACAGTATCTAAACAATTAAGGTTTGTCACATATACAGAATCGAACCATCAAAAGAAAACAAGCCCTATCATCCTTGTCCTAAGCCTTAGGCATTTCCTTGGTCACTAAATAATTCACTATGTTGGCAAACCATGACTCCACATGAGCCCTAAATAGTTACTTATAGGGGTAAAGATCACAAACAGGGTATTCACTTGAATCGCTACTCACTATTCTAGAGAGATGGACCGCTATCGGGTTCCCAGAATCCTTCCTATCGTTAATCTCACAATCAAATTTTTGGAGGAGCATAATCCGTATAATTAATATGGGCTTTTCTTTTCAACAAGATGTTTCAAGGCAGCGTGGTTGGTAAAAACAATGACATGAGACCCTATGTGGTAAGGCCTAAATTTTCGAATCCAAAAACTAAGCAAAAAAGTCTTTTTCAGTCACAATGTCATTCACTTACGCCTCATTCAAGGTATGACTCGCATACTAAATTACATGGGATTTCTTATCAATCCTTTGTCGTAGAACTACCCCAACTGCATAGTCCTGTTCATTGCACATAAGTTCAAAAGACTCTTCCCAAATGGGAGGATGCAAGATGGGAGCCATGGTCAATGCCTCCTTAAGTTTCATAAACGCCACTTCACACTTCTTAGAGAAGTGGAATGATGTATCCTTGGCTAAGAGTGAGAACAAGAGCTTAGCAACCTTGCTAAAGCCCTTGATAAATCTCCAGTAGAAACCGACATGTCCCAGAAAAGATCTTATATCCGTCGCACAAGTGGGAAGGCGGAGGTTTACAATCAAATCCAACTTTGCCTTATCTACCTCTATACCCTCGCTTAAAATAATATGGTCCAAGACTACCCTCCTCTTGACCATGAAATGACAGTTCTCCCAATTAAGAGTCAACTGCTTATCCTGGCACCTTCTTAGAACTTTTCCCAAATTAATCAAGCAATCCTCAAAAGAATTTCCATATATAAACAAATCATCCATGAATATCTCAAGGTATTGCTCGACTAAATAAGAAAATATCGTGATCATACAGGTTTGAAAGGTGGTCGGGGCATTACAAATACCAAAGGACATATTCCTAAAGGCATAAGTGCCATAAGGGCATGTAAATGTAATCTTTTCTTGGTCTTTAGGTAATGGGAATTTGGGGATAGCCGGAATACCCATCAAGAAAGCAATAGAAAGCCCATCCGGCTAACCTCTCCAACATTTGGTCCAAGATTGGTCAGAGAAAGTGATCATTTCTAAGGGTAGAGTTCAATTTCCTATAATCAATGCATATCCTCATCCTGGATTGGATTCTTGTGGGAATAAGCTCATCCTTATCGTTC
Organism: Stenocereus thurberi; assembly: GCA_002740465.1. NCBI lineage: Eukaryota > Viridiplantae > Streptophyta > Magnoliopsida > Caryophyllales > Cactaceae > Stenocereus > Stenocereus thurberi. The sequence continues at coordinate 59,042 of NCQT01070852.1, forward strand.
TTGACCATGGCGATACCTGTCTTTTTTAGAAACAAATTGGACGGGACTCAGCCACCCATTATCCGTGATGGGGCAAATAATATCGTGATCTAACCACTTTCGGATTTCTTTCTTTACCACTTCTTGAAGGGTAGGGTTCAACTTTATTTGTCTACTCAGTAGGGCTTAGCATTATCCTCAAGGTGAATTCTATATTGCACTATGGTAGAACTAACACCTCTAATATTTCCTAAGGTCCACCCTAGAGCCTCGTAGTTTTCCCTTAGCAAGTCTAGGACTTGAGTATCTTGATTTCAATTTAAATCATTAGCAATTATCACAAAGAAAGTTTCATTTGGACCCAAGAATGCATATTTGAGCATGTTGGAAAGGGGTTTCAATTCAAGAGAAGAGGGTGAAGGCACACTAGGAGGTTCTTCATGAGATGGAGAAGGACGAGAAAAGAGGGATACAAAAATCGATGCATGTAATCAGTCATCACATTGTTCCTTAAATGCAAATGTATCAAATTCGGGTTCATGCTCCACACAAAATGACTCATACATACATGACATTAACTTCTCTTCATGATCAAACTCTACTCCCCCCAACGAAAATTCACCCACCTAATTAAGGGTATAGTGGTCAACATTATCCAACTCCATTGATTGCTTTTAGAGGTTAAATACATTTAATTTCATTGTCATATATCCAAATATCAACTTCATTTTTCCATCCCTACAATTAATGAGAGCATTAGAAGTAGCAAGGAGTGGTCGACCAAGGATGACCAATATTTAATTTTCAGGAATCGTCACAACCTTGGTCTTTAAAACTACAAAGTGTACTGGAAATATAAATTCTCCCACTTTAATCAACACATCCTTAGCCATTCCTCTAGGTAGCCTAGTGAAACGATTGACCAATTAAAGGACCATCTTTGTAGGTTTTAGCTCAACTAAATCTAACCTTTCCTACGCCGTAAAGGGTAGAAGGTGAACACTAGCAGCCAAGTCAAGAAGGGCCTGATGAATGTTGTGATTGCCAATCACAATTGAAATTGTTGGGAAGCCCGGGTTCTTACACTTAAGAGGCACTTGGTTTGAAATAATTGAGTTCACATTAGAGGCCAAAATTGCACTTTTGGGGACATTACTGCTCTCTTAGTGGCGCATAACTCTATAAGAAAATGAGTACATGGGGGCATTTGTTGTATCATATCAAGTAGAGGGATGTTGACTTTGACTTAGGAGAAAGTCTCCATAATTTTATCAACATGAGATTTCACCTTCTTCCCCTTCAATCGGTTAGGGAAAGAAGGAGGGGGCTTAGAAGCACAAGGGGAAGGAGTAGGAGCATCCCTAGGAGAGGTAAAATCATAGATTAACTCACTCTCCTTAGGTTCATCTACCTCCTTAGATGTAGTTGAAGCAATTGGGGAATGGAGCACATCACCAGTTTGAGGGGAAGGGAGAGAAGATGATGGGGAAGGAGAATTATTCTCATTTTGCTTACCCACATGGGAGCCAACCGTTTTTCCCGACCATAAAGAAATTACAATATTCACTTTTCGTACATCATTAGGGTTGACTGAGGAGGAGGATCCCCTTCTTGGGTTCACCTCCAGTTGACTAGGAAAAACCCTCATTTCCTTATTAGACATGGCTAATTGTGCAAATCGTTCACTCATTGTCTTCATAATTCTCTCATTCGACTCCTTAAGTTCTCTTATCATCCTTTTCATGTCATTGAATTTCTTATTCACTTTATCCAATTCATTATAATTGAGAGGAGGATATGATTGAGCCTCATGTGGTTGAGGAGGAGGTCCCCTAGGAGCATTATATGCCCCTTGGTAGGGTTGCTTTTGATATACAAAAGATGAGGAGCTTCCTTGAAAACGCCCACCTTGATTGTTAGGCATCAAAGCATTTGGCCTGGTCCATGAGAAATTGGGGTATTTAGCCCACCTTGGGGTGAAAGTAGAAGAGTAGGAATCAAATTTTAGCATTTGGAAGGTTGCATTCACTTGGCCTTACTCTTGGCTTGTAGCTAATTATTAAGCAAATATGAGATATGCACATAGGGAGTAATCATTGGATTGACAATTAGAACATGAGACCATTTGGGGAGGAGAAAGCTGCTTGATGCTTGGGACAACATAAAACCCTTTAGCATGTTTTCAAGGGTGACAAATCTAGTGTTAATGTGTGTGGTATCCTCCACCACATGAATCCCTTCCTTCTGGCTATTGATCCTAGTACTTAAACTCTCATCCCTAGTGATTTTCCATCACAAGGTCTTTTCTATTAACTCTTATAAGAAGTCCCGTGAGCGGTCTCACTCTTATTTAAGAAACCATCTCGGCACGTAGATTCCACCATAGTTCCAGTGGCTTAGTTAGGACCCTTATGAATGATTTGGCACAAATGCCAATGTTCTAAACCGCGGTGTGAACATTGGGTAAGCAAGAGCTTCAACCTTTTGAAGCACTTCCAAAAGGGCTCTTTCTCAAGTTGGACAAAGTGGTTAATTTCATTCCTTAGTTTCACAGTTTTATCGTTCAGGAAATACTTTCTCAAGAAAACCGTCACAAACCCATTCCATTTGGAAATGGAATTTATTGGGAGGCTATGCATCCACTTTTTCGTCGGGTCTTTCAATGCAAAAGGAATAAAATGCAAGCTAACAATGTCTTACGACATATGAGGGAGTTGCATCATTGAGCATACTTCGTCAAATTCACTTAGGAATAGGTAAGCATCACCATCTCCACTGACTTTTGGAAGCATGGTCGTGTATTGAGGACTAAAAGTGAATTGGACATCTCCACCAAGTTGTTGGTAGAAGATTTGGTTTAGGCTACTTGGAGCTGCAGGAGGAGGACGAAAGAGAGGCCCTTAAGCTTGTTCCTTTGCCATTTCTTTGGAGTCAAGTGCTATGGTTGGGGTTGCCTTGGTGTGGGGTGGTGAACTTTCAACACGAATTAACCTCCCATAACTAGACGACCGTGTCCAAGCACTCATTCATTCTCATTTTTTCCTTTTTCTTTTTTATTTTAATTTTTTTTTGTATTTTTTTAATTTCTAACTAAACTACATACAACAATTAAGTCTAAGTTAAGACAAATCTAACGCCATCATCCCCAGCAACGGTGCCAGTTTGTTGGTAGTATTTTTAGGTGGTGAGAAAGGGCAAAAAGTCATCCTCGGGGATGATTTGGGATTAGCTTAATATTCACTTAATTGAGAGATTGGGGTTTCAATTTAACTACACTAAACTATGCTAACATGCAAATTTAATCTACTTTTAATTCTAATGAGGATCCAAAGCTAACAATAACAATGAACACTAGTCTAACCTAACCATTGATCACTGAGCACAAATGGAAACACACAGCACATAAAAAGGGATGATCGAGGCTCGACATGGCCTGTGGAATGACATGACCACCAACATAGCACCAGCATTTCTAAAAAAATCACCGTAAAAAGAGAGGAACTACCCTAAGCTATACTAACCCTAAACAATGCAACAAAAAGGTAAAAGAGAGAAGATTACCCCTACTTTTGTATCCATTGATGATCAAGGTCAATTGCTAAACGCTATCATCAAGTCTTGATTAGCTCCTTTAGCAATGATCATTCAAGTTTGCAAGAACTTAGTCTAACCTAATGGTGTCGATGATCAAAATAAAAGAAGGAAAATCAAAAGAAGGGATGTTTGAGTTTTGAGAAGTAGATTTAGGTTTCAAATCCTTTGGGATTATAACCTAAATCTCTCCCCAACCCCCAATACACCAAACCCATATTTAGGGTAGATTTAGGGTGCTTAAAAGTAGAGTTTTTGGAGGGATTTAGGAGAGAGAAGATGAGATTATGCAATAATGAAAGGAAGAAACAAGAAAATTATAATAAATTCAATCAAAGGCTTAAACTTTCTAAGTTTTCATTAATGGAGATGAAAGAGTGTACAAAGCTAGTTAGAGGGAGAAAATAGCTGCTAATACCTAAGTTAACCTAAAAGAGCCAAAGCCCCTCTTTTTAAAGATTTTACATAATTGTTTTCAAAAAGACAGAGCAGAAGGGCCACGGTCGTGTCAGATCTCTGCCCTTGCTTTTCTTCTACACCTAATTTAGTGGCACACCCTTGCTGAATCCTGGCACTCCCTACTGGATGTGCCACTTCCGCTTATCTAGGCTTCAAGATGGGTTGGGCTTTGCTACAAGTTCAGCTTTTTATGTCATTTATATCTACAAAACATAAAACACTATTAATTAATTTAGAGGTTATTTGTGAGCTAAAATCTGTTGTAATAAAGGTCAAAACTTTGTTCGGTTGAGAATCAAACAATGCTCGATGGGCTAAACAAAAATAATATGAATAAGTTAAATCTTTAACACTATCAAAATGCAAAAGTATTCTACTTTATATAAGCTAAAATGGTGGGATTTGGAGTCCAAAAAGACAGATGGCAAGTTGATTACCTTGGTCTGGTAACATCCTTATTCTATATTTATGGCCAAGATGGTATAAGATCCTAAAATAACGAGAACACAAAGATAGGAAGATGAAGAAAGAGATGAAACATGGTATCATTGTGAAGCATTTATAAATTTTGAATTTTAATATACAAAGTAGACGCATCAATATACAATGCAAGACTCGAGAAAGTGTACACTCACCAACTTCTTCTTCCATAGCAAGTGAATTTCATTCAAGTTAGGTAATGGATGGAGTAACCAAACTTCAAGTTGAGGAAATGTATGAGTTGGGGATAAGTTAGAAGTGAATTTATAGTAATGTCGTACATGATTTTGGGGATCACGATAACTTTGGTTGTGTGTGAGAAGATGTGTATAAAGTTGCGGAAGAACATCAGAAACAATTGAAGAATAACGAAGAAGCAACTCTAGCTTATTGGTGGGGGGAAACAGGAGCTAAATCCACAATTCTTCATGAATTATGCAATTGATAAAGAATATAAATTGAAAGAAACTATTTTAGTGTGATAGTAGGTTCGAAATTGAAGAATGATGTGGAAGCATCCTTGGGTCATTTACATTGAAAACGGGATTTCATCCGCTGTTCTTCATGAATATACAGTTGATAAGGAATAAAAATTAGAGAAATTATTGTGATCGTAGGTCCCAAATTGATTGCGTTAATTTTGAGCATATAATGACTTTTGATACAACATGTAAGTCGAATAAAGATATCGACCATTTATCACTTTTGCAAGTATAAATCAGCAGTTGCAAACCATTCCTTTTGTCCTTTTTGATGAAAGCAAGGACACACACACACACATTAAAACGAAACAAAACATTCTAATTTTTGGCACATGTCATTCTCATGCATTTTTAAATTACTTTATACTTTTATTTTTTCCTGCTTCACAAAACCAATTTAATCTCTCAAATTAATGCCATAATTAATATCATTTCAATAAGGAAAAAATATTTTTCTTTCTAATATTATATTCATGTAATATTATATTAGTCCTAGAATCTCAAAAACATATTATTCCTATAATATTTATGACAATTATGAAAAAAATATTACTTAAATCACAAATTATTAGGTAGGTCAATATTGCCTTTTTGATATTATATTAATTTAATATTATGTTGGTCCCAGTATCTAAAAAAATATTATTCTTATTGTATATGTAATAATTATGAACCTGAATATCACTTAAATTTGCCTTTCTAATATATTTTTCATACAATTTCACATATGAGAGTGTTGCCTTTCTAATATTATGTGTATATAATATTATATTACCCCCAATATCACAAAAAATATTATTCTTATTGTATATGTAATAACTATGAACCTGAATGTCACTTAAATTTGCCTTTCTGATATCCTTTTCATACAATTTCACATATGAGAGTGTTGCCTTTCTAATATTATGTCTATATAATATTATATTACCCCCAATATCTAAAAAAATGTTATTCTTATAATAGAAGAAATATGAAATGCCAAAAAATAGCAAAAATATGAGAATTCTGCACATTTCAACCTCTCTTCCATTGGGGCTCAAAGAATGTTCCATCTTTGCATCTCCTAGGCATTGTTGTCCATTCAAAGGCTAAAGGGAGTAGTCACTTCGATATAGAATGCGGGCCACTCAGCAGATACTACTTGAGCTTGCGTTGATGTTGAAAGCAATGACGGAAGAAAGCCTCTGACAACTATGGCAAATAGAAATCTTGCGATGGCATACGTTATCAAAGAAGTGATGCCAGGGACATGCTTGTTTATATGTTTAAGGCACTTAATGAAGAATGGTGTGATACACGGTGGAAAAGGATTTGCCTATGATTTTGTTAAATGTGTTGACAAGTATAGGAAATTCAAAGACTTTAAAAAAGGATGGCAAGAACTTTGACGACTTCTCAAGATTGATATGAACTTTATGAAACAAAGGAAAAATGCGCTAGTGTTACCTTCAGAGTTATTTTGTAGTGGAATGAGATGTACATAAGAATGTGAATCCATGAATAGACTACTGAAGGTGTTTGTTAACAAGAAAACAAAATTATATAAATTTGCAGGTACTTATGAATGACAAGCGCCTGAAATTTCAAGCCAAGAGTTACAAATTGATTTTATTCCAATATAACATTCCAAATATCCATCTCCGCTTCTGATGAATATCAAAAGTGATGCTAATTAAATATATACAAGAGGACTATATCACAAGTTCTGTCAGGAGTTAAAGCATGGGTCATTATTCATGGTAAAAAACAATGTGAAACAAACAGATATAAAATTTACAGGTTTGTTATTACTTATTAGGTAATTATAAAAATAATTTGAGTAACTAAATTCAAGTGCAAAATTATGAAGGTATTAACACAGCTTTGCTAATGTGGACCTCAAGGATAGGTTGGAAGACTCTGATAAATGTTATTCTTTATATATTATAATTTACTAATCCTGTGATGATACTTTGCAATGTTGCTTCTTAAAGCTAGACCTAGTATATTTTTCATGCCGACGTATGCTTGTAATGGCTAATCAAATCCTTAGAGGTTGCATCGCCAAGAGGTGGAAGATCCATGCAAGACCGAATTTCAACCTTATTAAGGATCTACAGTGTTTAGGATCAACATGTGAAACTCAAGATATTTACATCTTATATCCCTTTTCAGTCCTTTACATCACATGACATCTAAGGGAGTGTTTGGTGAGCAAAAAAGGATTGGGGACTTGAATCCTCAGATTTCAAGTTCCACTCTCTAATGTTTGGTGATAAATTTGGAAAAAGGAACTTGATACTTGGGGGGATCAAGTTTCCCCATAAACCCCTGGAACTTGAACCCTCCTATTATTGGGGGGTTTCAAGTTCTCATTCCCATGATTCAACATTGTGGTTGTTGTTGTTGTTGTTATGATTATTATTATTATCATCATCATCATCATCATCATTATTATTATTATTATTATTATTATTATAATAATTATTACTATTATAACATTATTATTATTATAATAATAATTATAATTATAATTATAATTATAATAATTATTATTATAATAATAATTATTATTATAGTATAATTATTATTATTGTTATTATTATTATAATAATAATTATAATAATAATTATTATTATAATTATTATTATTATAATATAATGATAATTATTATTATAATAATAATTATAGTAATTATTATTATTATAATTATTATAATAATTATTATTATAATAATAATTATTATTACAATTATTATAATTATTATGATTATTATAATGATAATATAATTATTATTATTATTGCTATTATTATGATTATATAATCATAATATATAATAATAATGATAATAGTAATAATTATGATAATTATTATTATTATAATATAATAATAATAATAATAATAATTATAATAATAATAATTATTATTATTATTATTGTAATTTATTATTATTATTATAGTGATTATTATTGTTATTATAGTAAATATTATTATTATTATTATAAATATTCATACTTACATATAATATTTTTAAAATAAAAACAGAGTTGATTCCATTCCAAAACTACTCACCAAACAGCGAGGAGTGGGACCTGATTCCATTCCCGTTTTCACCAAACAACTGAGTTCATAATTCAAGTTCCATACCCAACCCCCCAGGATTCAAGTCCTGATTCTATTCCATTCCAGTTTTCCTCACCAAACAGGGCCTAAGAAAGATGTTTATTAGGAAGAGACTTCAAATTGTAACCAAAAGCTGTAGCTTAAGTATCAAATGTAGAGATTAAGGTAGCTAAGATGGTAGTGAAATGAAATGTAGTGGAATAAATAGACCTTATTATTGTATCTACAAAAGGGCAAAGTAAGAAGAAATTAAACTTCACATGTGAGCATTGTGGCATTCGTGGACATAATAAGTGCAATTGTCCTTATTTACAATGTGATAGACATAAAGATTATGATGCAAACAAGGTTTAGTTTTGTCGAAACCATTTTATAGCAAGAAGCATCATTTGATTGAAATAAAGCAATTCGATCCCTAAAAGTGAAGATGACAGCATTGATCTGAATTTCTTTCCATCATCATCAGAGGCTAACAACATTGATATGAATTGTTCACCGTCCTCACTATAGGTTACATCATAGATTTGAATTGCTTCCCATCAAGGTTAAACAAAACTTCAACTCCATAAATAGAGGTTCAGACGAGAATAATCCTCTACTAGACTGGATTCTAGAATGGAGTTGACAATGGTATGTGAATGTTTTCGTACGTTTTTATAATTCTTTTTATTTATTCTAGGTTATGTATTTAAGATTGGCTTATCTATATATATATATATATATATATATATATATGTGTGTGTGTGTGTGTGTATATATATATATGTTTTTGTATGTGGTGATGACTTAGAAGCTTTTTGGTTGTATAATTAATTGTACGAGGAGAACAAGATGCATTCATAATGGCATACATGGAGATGTTAGTTTTTGTTTTTTGTTTTTTTTTTTTTTTTTTTTTTTTTTTTTTGAGCGGCTGATGTCTTGGCCATTCTTGACTTAAGTAGGCCTGGCAACGGGTCAGGTTTGGAGCGGGTGAGCCTCCACCCGCATCCATCACCTGCATCCATCCAGTCCACCCGATCCACTCGTCACCCGCTCACCCGCATCCAATCCACCTGTCATTCGCGGATGAAACGGGTGATAAACGGGTGAAACATATTCTATCTCATTTCATTCGTTTATCGTTGAAATAAATTTCAAAAGCCAGGACAATTACATATTTAGATACAACACCAATGGGTTAGGAATCACATGCCTGATTCTTTAATACAATAATTGCGACAAATGATAAAGATAGGTTAGATAACAACCATCAATTGTAATTTGGAGGAAACGAAGAGGATTGTCCAAAGACTGAATGTTCTACAAACAAATAATTCGAGACAAATTTACAAATCTTCAATTCTCTTCAACGAACTACCAAGTGCCGCCCATGTAGAGATCATCACTAACTGACGACTATCATTTAAAAAAAAAAATAGTTAGTAATCATAATTCTACTAAACGTCTTCAAATGCTCAAAAAATACATGTTATCCAACTAGCATACCGAATCCACATTAGTGACTTCAGTATTGCAACTTTT
>NCQT01070853.1:10236-20862 GCA_002740465.1 Stenocereus thurberi
GGCGCTTGTGTGTTGTTTGCAGGTAGTGCTGGCTTCAGGAGATGTCATTATTTGTCTATCACTGCCAAGGTATGGTACCTCCCCCTTTTGCTTTACTATACAAGTGGTTCTCCTCTCTAATCCTTATTTTACAAATATTTTCACAAAATTCTTGTTTGGTTGGTCGCTTGGAATCAGTCTTTCTAGGGGCAGAGATGTCGATGAAGGTAAGGTTGCCTACATTTGGATCTCGCCAGACCCTGCAAAAGTAGGACCTACACTGAGAGTTGTTGTTGTTGTTGTTGTTGATTATGGATCATGTTATCTTGATGTAAATAAGAATTATTTTGATGTTTTAATTGTTGCTTAAGCTTAAAAGTACGCAAGGGTTAAGGTTGTTAATGATCATGCAAGCTTAAGTTTGAAGTGATGGACTTGGATTGTTTTGTACTTAACGTTGTGATATTTGGCATGAAAAATGAATTTGAAGTTGTTGTTGGTCTTATTAAATCCATTTATAGTGATTTGGATAGACACTTGAACGTGACAAGACCTAGGGTTTCACGATTACACATGGTTTTGGAATCAAGCATGTTATTTAGATTGAATTAGATGTAATTTAAAGGTTGGATATGTTATTGACTTAAAGGATGATATTATATGAGTTTTGTCAAAATTATTGGATTATGGAAAATTCCATAAGTGGCCAAAAGAGCTTGTTTGAATTATTAATGCAAATAAGTGACGTTATGAAAGCTTTCTAAGTCTTTTCGTGGAAAGAATGATTGTAAAATATGTAAAGATGATTATGTAGTGACTTTGAGTAATATGGATTTCTAAGGTGAGGAGAAGGAACAAGCTTTATTACATGATTTCAAGAAATGATTTTAGGTGGGGATTTGCATAAAAAGAAATGAGAAAGCAAAAGAAGTGAGGCTGTGAACAAGATGAAAATAGGGGTCACTTTGCCAATAAACTGGCAATGATCAACGAGATAAAAACTATGATTTTTGGTGGGTAGATAGATCAATGTGCTATATTTCAAATTCCTTTTGAATTACTTTATTCTGAGTTATGTGGAAAAAGTTATGGCCATTTTACCAAGACTGCGCAAGGTGAACCCAAGTTGTGCATAGTTGTGTTCTAACCCAATTTTAAGAACCTTGTTGTGGTAACTATGTTTTACACTATGAATGAAATTTTTGAGGGACCCTTTAAGCTTTTCATATTGGGATTTTATAGCTCAATTGGAGGTCGGGGGTGAAAGATATGGATTTTCTAAAGTACACATTCAAATGGTAACATGAGGGAAGAAAGAAATCATGGTATTTGGAAATATTATCAGGTGTTTCTAAATAATTATGGATATTGCAAAGAAATTACAAATTTTAGTGAGCTCAACAATTTTCATTTTTTATAGAAGCTTACATGGGTTGGAAAACCAGGTTAAATGGGCGTGAGAACGAAATTGGAGAAGTAAAGAGTGTAATGACACAAGCTAAGGTCATGTGAGCTTTTCTAAATTTCACAACACCCCTCTTGTCATTAAACTTTCTATTATCCATTGCAGAAACATCAAAACCCATATTCCATTTGTGTCCATTGAAATACTTTCATTATTACCTCAATTATTTCATTTTGGTCTATTTTGGTTCAATTTGTTTTACATCCAGTTCAATGACCCTAACTTATTTGTTTTTCAAAATTATTTTAGTATAACATATCTTGTATTGAATTGTTTGAATTATGGATTCCATTTTTATTAATCAATTTTCATGTAGTTATAAATTATGGGAGTGAAAGTTGTTTGCTAACTGCATTTACCTATAACTACATTTCTTAAGCAGAAATGAAGCCTAGTCTATCGTTTTCAAGTATGCATAAGTATTATGAAGTGAGATTACATTTTAAAGACTTTAGGTACGTTCATTGCCTGTATCTTAAGAAATCAACACGTATTTATCAAAATGGTAATGTTTTGATAAGTACATCAATGAATCAGTTTAGTCAGTGATTTATCATATAATTAGTGACCCCATCAGTGATCAGCTACAGGACATTGCCCTTCAATTACCTGCGCAGCTTCAGGTCAGGTCCCCTGATCAGCTTAGCAAGTGTACACCTATCCATAGATCATAACAGTAACAAGGGGTTCACTGTCAGATAATAACTAGCAATTGCAGTTTACATTCATCTCATTCACCGTTTTAGCTTAAAATGACTTGCAAAGCGAGCGCCTAACCAATTCATGCAAAGATCTTTTAACAATATAAGAATGCATATGCTAAGCTTTGGCTCACAGTTCGAAATATTTTTCATATTTTTTTTTTAGGCAAATGCTCAGTGATTCGCCCTCATGCTAGCAAACTAGTTGAAGAAAATAAGTTGAGCAAGGGAATCTAGATGGATCAACAGTGACATAGTACATGCATATTTTGATGCTATATTTTGAAATCTTTAGCGGATGGAGGTATAGATTATATAGTGAATTGTTTTACTTTGGTGTGTAAACCTTATATTGGTTAACAGTTGACCGTATATGGTTCGATCATATATGAATGTGTATGGTTAAAGCTATGACAAACTATATTATTTCTAGTACTCATACTTTAAGCCTTGTCCTTTTGGACGGTAGTAACGCCTCGATTATTGGGTTTATCAGTTGAAATTGAGGGAATTAGAATAGTGATTGCAAACAGTGGAACATGTTTAATGTGGGGGCATTACAGATTTGGTATAAGAGCCGGGTTGATTTCCTTTGATTGGATATGGAGTATGGAGAGTAGAGATTGGGGTGTGAGAAGGTTGGATAGTGAAGGGTATTAATAAATCATCACAGATTTATGACATTAGAGATTTATGATCGGAGAAATGCTTGTTTATCTCTCCCATGTTCTTCACTTATGTTCTTCCTTGTTAGATAGATCCATATGCATTGAATATGACGTCATGTACTTCTGTGGCCAATCACATCTCTTTACTATATCCTAGTATAGTAGCTCACATGCAGACCCTATTTCTGAGTTTCATAGTGTTATGGTCCATACACGTAGGCTGTTATGGAACTTATCTACAGTTGGCCATTGGGTCGAGTCTAGGACCCGATATCATGACTTTATGATCATTCAAGGCTTGGGCTAATATTATCACCGAGCTGCTATTAAGGGATGAGTTAGTGCCGAGAGGGAATAACATGGACATTCTATAGTATATATTTTCATTTCATTTTGTATCGCCCCCACTATCACCACCTACACAGAGCACTCCTCAGCCGCCTGACAACCCAAAGCCATCGGACCTAAAGAGGGGATCCCACTATCTGATTGATCAAATGAGGTTTACATTGTCATGGATCTCCCTAATACACCATAGTTTAGCTCTGATGGTGACCTCAAGGAAGACTTAGAGACGGTCCCTGAATTAGAGGAGCATCAGCTTGATCACGATGATGTGAATGGAGAGATTGGTGTTTCATGCAACAGTTTTGACTCGGCTGGGGAGCCTAGGGATAAGTCTGACCTAAATTATGATCCATCTGGGGATCATTAGATTAATTTATATTTTATGTTGACATCCCAGATATATTACTTTTTGAGCCCACAAGTATATATACCTAGTTGGATAGAGTGTGTAGGTTATAACATTGCATATAGTTAGACAGGTCTTTCCAATTGTGTTGACTAGTGCGCCTGCTTTTAGGTATATAGTGGACTAAGCCTATTGGGGCTAAGTAGTGTTATAATTAGGAGGTAGGTGTAAAGATTGACATTGGGTGGTCAGTTGGATATAATATTCAACCATGTATATGTATGTACGCGAGCAATTATGGCAATGATATATAAAGCTTTGTGTTACATTTTAATAATACTTGGGCCATGCCACTTATATCTATTGTGTTTATGCATCTTATATGTTGGTTGTAGTCAGTCGACCGTATTACTCAGCTAAATGGATCGTCAGAATATTAGAATATGTGTAAAATAATGTAGAAACCCACAGAGAAGAAAATTCAGTTTATGGTCAGGGGTCAGGTGATCAAGTTTTGTGTAATGTGTCCATAACCCTTAGTGGAGTGCCCTCAATTCCCTCGAAGTTGGTTAGCAATATGGGAACTCTAACTATTAATGGACCTTGATGTCTGAGCTTATGAAGCGAATAGCCCTAGCAACTTCTGAAATCCCTCATAAAGTAAATAAATTAGCAGATAGAGTGGGCAATGTAGCCCCAAAGTATATGATGGAAAGTTTGACCCAGTGGAGCTAGAAGCATTGACTAGAGGGATAGAAAATATTTTCACAACAGTGGAGGTTCCAGAGGATAAAAAGGCAAACATTGGAGCATTTTATCTAACTGAGGAAGTAGACTTTTCATGGTATACTATTAAGGATGGGCTCTTAGGGCCTTATTTCACTTAGAATAGATTTCTGGAAGAATTGAAGATGAGTGGTAGTATGGCTATGGTGCAGTATGCTAGCAAATTTACAGAACTATCCAGGTTTGTTCAGAGTTTGTGCCACATGAAAACTGAAGATGAGGAGATTTGAAGAGAAATTAGCCTTCTATATTCGCAATCAACTAGCTTGTCAACTGATTCTTACTTATCAAGAGTTACATAAGCAAGCAGCTAAAGTGGAACGAGTGAAGGCTGGGTTAAAGGCCTTGAACCCGATTAATCAGAAGAGGAAGTGGACTGAGTAAGGAGCTCTGAGTGAGATTGTAGATGGAAAGAAATCTGCTCGCGGTCCTCCCAAGAGTCATCTAACAAGCTTAGCAGAGTCCTGTGAGAAATGTGGAAGAACTAACCATACCACTCCTGAGTGCCTAGTGGGAACTAACAAATGCATGTGGTGCAGTAGCCTGCAGCACCTCATTGTTGCCTACTGCTGAAGATTGAAGGCTGTAGACAAGGGCACCCACCTTCAAGGCCCGCAATGGTAGGAAGGGCTTATGTGTTAAGCAAGAAGGAAGCTGCCACCTCTGGTACGGTAGTTACTGAAACTCTCTTTTTAATTTCAAACACATTTTGTGTATTGGTTGATTTAATTGCCACTCATTCATTTATATCCATTCGATATGTCATGTTATTGAGCCTTGAAAATTAGGAGACAGAAACCAATTATAGAATTAAGTTGCCCAATGACTCTAAAGTTTAGTGTTCTATCTCTCATAAATTTATTCCAATTACTATTGGTGGGATAGTATTCCCTGGAGTTTTAATTCAATTTGATTAGACTTTGATATCATTCTGGAAATGAGCTTGTTATATACTCAAAGGGTCAAGACTGATTATGAGGACCTTAAGGCTATTTCAAGGGATGAACAAGGGAGATAAATATGTTTTATGGGCAAAGAAAGGAAATACCTTGTCCTTTAAATTCTATTATGAAGGCAAGTGAGCTCTTATATCAAGGATATATTAGGTATTGGCGTTATGCAATTGACACTCAACCACAAGAAGAAGAAATAGAAGATATCCCTGTAGTTTGTGAATTTAGAGATGTTTTCCTAAAGAGTCACTGGGACTGCCCCGTAAAGAGAAATTGATTTTGAGATATAACTAATCCATGATGCCCAATGTATCTCTAAAGCCCCATATCATATAGCCCTAACAGAGCTTAGAAAACTGAAGATTTAGTTAGATGAGCAATTATAAAAGCGATTTTCTAGACCAAGTGTGTCACCAGGTGTAACGTCCCTAAATTAAACATGTTTCACTAGTTGTGTTTCCCTTTATAAATCCCTTAATTATCATCTAGACGACCCAATGATAGGGACATTACTGCCGTCCAAAAGGACAAGGCTTGAAATATGAGTGCTATAAATAACACAGTTAAGCATAGCTTCAATCATACACATACACACCTAATTAATCCATATATAATCAACTGTTAACCAACAAAAGGTTTTTACACTATAGTAAAAATAATTCATCATGTACTCTGTGTCTCCATCCACTGAAGATTTCATTATACAACTCTAAAAATATGCATACACTGTATCAGTGTTGGTCCATTCAAATTTCCTTGCTCAACATATTCTCTTCCACTGGTTTACTAGCATAAAGACGATTCTCTGAGCATTTGCCTAAAACAAAACATTAAAAACATTTTAAACTGTGAGTCGAAGCTCAGTACAAGCATTTCTGAATTGTTAAATGATCATTGAAACACTGATTGGGCCTGCTTTGCAATTCATTTAAGGTCAAAACAGGGAATGAGATGAATATAAAATTGCATTGCTAATTAGTTTCTGATAGTGAATCCCTTGATACTGTTATGATCTATGGATAGGTGTACACCTGCCAAGCTGATTGGGGACCTAGCCTGAAGTTGCGCGGGTAACTGAAGGGTGAACGCCTTAAAGATGATAACTAACGGGGTCACTAATTAACTGATAAATTACTGTGTAAACTGATTCATTAATGTACTTACCAAAACATGATAACGTTGATAAATAGACTCTGATTTCTAAAGATACAGGCAATGGACGTACCTGAAGTCTTTAAAATAATATTTCACTTGATAATGCGTATGCATAAAGGAAAATGATAGACTAGGCCCCAATCCTGGTAAAGAAATATAATTATAGGTAATTGCAGTTAATAAACAATATTTACACCCATAATTTGTAGCTTTAATGGAAATTGATAAATCAAAAAGACTTCTAAAATTCCAATAATCCAATATCAGGCAAATTAAACCAAAATAATATGAAAAATAAATCAGTTAGGATTATTGAACTTGAAATACAATAAATTAAAATACAACAAATTGAAATACAATAGATCAGTTAAGGTTTTTGATGTTTCTGAAATTGATAATGGAAGATGTAATGCTTCTGAAATGAATAATAGAAGGCTTAATGTCAAGAGAGGTGTTGTGAGGTTCATAAAAGCTTAAATAATACCAACAAGGTTCGATGGACACTGATTTTGAGTCATTACTCTGCCCACTTCCCAAATTTCATTTTCATGCTCATTTAACTTGGTTTCAACCCAAATAAGCTTCTATACATAATCACACTTGTTGAACTCACTACACTTTGTAATTTCCTTTCAATACCCATAGTTCTATAGAAACTTCTGAAAATATTTTCAAATATCACGATTTCTGTATTCACTCATGTTAGTGTTTGATGGTCTGCATTGGAAAATCCATATATTTCACTACTGACCTCCAAATAAGATGTAAAACCCCAATATGAAAAGCTCATAACGTCTATTAAAACTTTTATTTAGGAAACAAAGCATAATTCACATACTAAGGTCCCTAAAATTAGGGTAGAACACGGACATGCATAATTTCAGTTTAATCTGCGCAGTCGTAGCAAAATGACCATAATTGTTTCCACAGAACTCGGATTAAGGCAATTCAAAGAGCATGTGAAAGCTAACTCATTGATATATCTACACACCAAAAAGCATAAAGTCCATTGTTTAAAACTGCTCCCAGTTTTGATGTATTCTGCGCAGTCTTTAGCAACGTGGCCAAAACATTGTCTACACAAGTTAGAATTAAGGAATTCTAAAGCCCAGTGAAAGCTAAATTATTGAGGTATCTTCACACCAAAAATCATAATTTTTCCATGTCCCATGAAGTACCAATTTATTCATAAACAGACCCCTGCTTTAGGTCTGTTTCCCAGCCCTAAATCACCTAGTTTCATCTTTTCTTCAAGTAACCACCCACTAAAATCACTCTTTAATTCATCCAAAACCACAGCAACATTACCATAATCATCTATAATGATAAGGATTGCAAAATCAAATACAAAATAATGCAAATCCATTACTTCAAACTTAAACTAGCATGATTAAGAAGTAACCCTAACCCTAGCATAATCCAACTTCAACTCAACCATGATCCATCATCAAGATAACTCTTAATTCAATCAAAACAACATGATCCATCATTAAAACAACCAAAACAAGAAGCAAAAACCATAAATCCAAAGAAGAAGATTGAAGCTACTTACTTTGAACTTGAAAAAAAAGTGGTGATGGAGATGATGTTTGGTGATTTTGAGGATGGAAGATGGTAGCCAATGGAAGGAGGTTGTTGGGGGTTGCAATCCTCGTTGGAGGCTAGCCGAAAAGTCATCAGAAAGCACCACAATAGGGGCTGGGGTGCCTATTGGCCTTGGGTAGAAAGAAGGAGGAGAGAAGAAGAGAGAGAAAGTGACTTGAATATTTGCTTAGTGGAAAATGAAGTAAATAAAACTTGGTTGATATTTAAAGTGCCAAAAGCTACTTTTTACTAAATATAAATTAGGCCTAATTAAGGCTAATTAGCTAAAACAAGTGCACCCAAGTCTTGTTGGGCCGAAATCGGCCTTAAACGGGCTCGGGTTTNGGAAAGAGCTGAAACCGGGTGCGTTTGCAAACTTTTTATTTTTTTTGGTTTACTTTTTTTTCCAAAGCGCGAGATTAAATGCTTGTGGTGTCATGAAAAATAATTTAATCACTTAAATCATAATTATCAAGGCCTACTATCAATTTTCCTAAAAATTTTCGGTGAATGAAATTCGAATTACAAAGTGGAGCCCCAAATGAATTCTCTCAACCCGGATGATTAAATGAGATAAATAAATGTGAACAATTAATAATATGACTAAATTAAATAAATAAATATGATTTAAGGTCGGGCTATTATAGCCTTCCCCCCTTAAAAAGTTTCGTCCTCAAAACTTATGAACTTTGACTATCATGCAAGGTGATTTCAAATAAATAAGAGTACTTGGCTTTCACTTCTTGCTTAGTTTCCCAAGTAGCTTCTAGGGATGTATGATTTACCCAAGATAATTTGATTTAAGGTATCTGCTTGATACTTAACTGCTTAATCCTGTGATCCAATATCTAAATTGGATGCTCTTAAAACACAAGACCCTCAATGACTGCAATGGATTTGATTATAACAACATGGTCAGGATCTTAAATGTACTACCTAAGTTGTAAGGTAAGGAACACGGAACATGTTATGCACATGTTTGAGTTATATAGGCAGATTTGGTAGACAAGTTATGGAATTCAACCTTTCAATGAACTGATATGGTCCAAAAGATCTTAGCCTTAATTTAGGTCACGATGTTACCTCCTTACACCCTTAGTTGGTGAGACTTTCTGAAAAACTTTATCATATACCGGAAATTTCAGGAATCTTCTTCTTTTATCAACATAGCTTTTCTGTCAGTTCCAATGTTATGCTTTAAGAGTCTTCTGAGATATGCCACCTTATTGAATGCTGAAGAAGATCTTCATGACTCAAAAGATGATTTTGTTGTCAATGTCGACCGTCGTTTTATCCTGATATTTCATGTAGGATTCTCTACTCGTGCTATCACAACGTTGACCACTGGGAGTTTTATACTTTCTTCAAATGCAAACGTTGGTCATAGGTCATGAAGTACTACAGGATCCAACTCATAAGAGTTGGATTCATTTATATTTATAGATGCTTGCCCATCCGTTTTAGGATGATAAGAACTGCTAAAGTTCAATCTAATTCCAAAGGCTCTTTGAAGTCTCTGCCAAAATAGGCTTGAAACCCTTGATCTTTATCAGGCACTATATCTAAGAGAATCCCATGACAAAGTCCATTGAAATTAAATCCCTTTCTCAAGATTTTGCTTTATTCTTTGGACCTCAAGATCGCTATCCTGATTCACTCTAATTTCCTCAATTAGGGAGGGCTGTAAAATAAGTGCCGGCAATTGAACGTTCACCTTCCTGTGCGATGCTGATTGAATGTTAAAGTCCTCAAGCTCTCTGAAGAGATTCAGTTGAGTATTCACTACAGTGTTTAAGGTATGTTGTGCCTTCCTATTCAGGGCGTCTGCCCAACATTTTCCTTTCTTGGTTGACATTAGATCTACCACAACTGATATTTCATGCAGATTAAGCTTCTTCTAAGTGAAGATGTACTTCAGACTCTGATGATTACTATAGATTACACAAGATACACCTTACAAATAATATTTTCAAATTCTCAGTGCACATGAATTATGGGTAAGGTACCACCCATAACACTTGAACTGTTGGGAGGGATAAGGTACTACTATATCTTCTTGCCAACATTGTAGCTTGCTTTAACAAATTGGTCAGGGAAGATAATATTTGACAAATTCTTTCTGAACTCGCTAATTCCGTGCTAAACTCAAATAGTTTCTAGTCTTAGTGCATTCATGGATGTTAGACACTTCATAACTGCTTTCATCCTTTTATGAATCAATCTTAATCCCTTTTTTTGACACCATATGTTCCAAAAACACCAATGCTTCTAACCAATGCTCACACTTCTTATATTTGCTATTTAATTGTTGTTCCTCCAAGGTTTGCAACACTGTCCTCAAATAAACAGTATGCTCATCTTTGTCCTTGGAGTATTTCAAGATATCTTTTAATACACCATCACAACTTGTCTAGATATGGTCTGAAACTCTATTTATAAGAACAGTAAAGGCCACAGGGCCATTAATTAGGCCAAAAGGCACCACTGTGAATTCATCATGACCCATACATGGTCCGTAGTGTAGTTTTGGTAATGTATTCAAATATAATGCTAAGTTGATGGTACCCTGACCTCAAATCTATCTTCATGTTCTTTGCAGTTGATCGAATAAGTCACCTACTTGGGGTGATGGGTATTGGTT
>NCQT01070854.1:12467-22798 GCA_002740465.1 Stenocereus thurberi
AGCTGATATTGATAGTTAACTTCTTTGGGAACCAAAACATGCAAAAATAATGGACTTAAACCTCAAGGAGGCCTAAGTAATCTTGAACACAAAACCGAGCTTGTTTACTAATTTAAACCCCGGACCTTCTGTTTGTTACCCTAGAAAAATATGGGTCATTTCTTGGACTTTGGCTGGCAAATGTAGACTATCTCAACTGAGTTGGATCTCTAAATTAGATTAGCTTGATGGACCTCCATCACTATTTCATTACAAGTTTAATGTTCTCTAAGATAAACTATGATTCATGACTATGTTGGAATTTACTTTGGCTTCCTTTTCATCATCATAGCATCAAACAATTTATAAGGAGCCTTTCTTATGGAAACCTTTTAGGTGACCGTTCTCATGCTTAAGAGTGTCGAAGAACATTTTTATTGATGCTTTAATCATTTCTGGCTAAGGACATATAGTCCAATATTGGCCTTAAAACTTCATTAAAGAGGTTAGTACAGCAACCAGATCAGGGTTAGATTTAGCTTTGGAGGATTGTGATCATAGCTTGAGCCCAAGGGCCTCTGCCTTTTCATCTTCATTTTAATTGGTAAGTTAAAGATCTTGAAAATTTAACACTATCAATATTCTTGAGCTAGTTTCCTTGGTGAATACAAACTTTGACATATGGCTTCATCACAAGATAAGATGGAGTCATTCCAATCAGTTATGGATGTAGGGCTCGTAGATCATGTTTAAGATAGTAGACTTTCTACAACAACTCAAAGAACTTATACTACCGAGAGAGGGATTCTCCATCAATTCATAAATCATGGTAAATAAATTTATGTTGGCCTGTTAGTATAATAAAGATTTCAAAGGCACCTAGCCAACATATGAACAATTAATCAATCAAGTTATAGCTATCATGTCAGTATGCATTTGATTATGAACTAATTAAGAGAGAAATTCTAAGGCTTAACATCATTAATGTCATCATATGGTCTAGGTGTAGGTTATGCAAAAATCGTGGAGAGATCCAAGAATCATACTATCCATTATGTCATAAGAAATCACTTCTTACAACATATTCAAATCTTTAAGGTATATTTCTACTAAGCATGATGGATACACCACAAAATTACTCAAACAATCTCATCAAAAGATATAACATGCAATTTTAGCATTATCAAACGCATAACAAGGTGCAAAATATCAAGGCACTAAATACATGTTATCCACTACAGTATGATTATGTAATTGCACATATGAATTTCTTATGAAATCAAGAGACATAAAATAACTATGTCTCTTATGAGAGTCAACATATGTGATATATGCATGAGAATGTCTTGTGTAAATATGCAAAAAATTCATGTATCACATGAATGAAATTCTTTCCCTTAAATATATTAATCATGATAATTCAAATGAATAAGATAGCTCATTATCGATGGCAAAGATAAGGTGTCAACATTTAAGCATTACCATATGAGTAGACATTTGCAGAGAAATCGCATATTATCCAAGTACTGCAAAAATTCATATTCATCCAACTATATATATAAACAAATATTTTTTCCTCGTGAAGCAATGTACAACCTTATGCTTGGCTCTTACTTGGATAAATTTCCTCTAGAGTCCTACTTCTTTGCTTAGAGTATATCTAAGATCTTAGTTTAAGCTTTAGGTCACTTCAAGTGTCAGGAAGAGCTCGAGATCTGTCGTTGTTCAAGGCCTTTAAAATGTAGTCAGAACACCCGCTTGTACTTTGTTCATCAGCAGAACTTTCTTAATCACCCAAGTTGTTAATCCTTTATGTCTCTTTGACTACAAGTTACATGTTTCGCAGTAAATTCGTCTAACTCAATCTCTTTATGATTATCTAACTTAACTCCTTCAATTTCACTTGTGGCGTCTTCATGATTTTTTAAGCATTTGTTGTAAGATACAAATTTGTGACCTCTTTCTCAGCAGGGGAGTTAACATAAAGTTTATCCTCTTTTGATGAACTGAATTTTTGTTTTCACTCAGTCCATCACGCTAGCATTATTGAGAAAATTAGAATCAATGGTCTCCAACAAAAGGCTTCATTCTGCATCTATTAGTATCATAAAAAGAATAAATGGACCATTAAAAAACTAATGAAAACTTTGGACTTAAAAACTTTTGTAATCTAAGTAAAATGATGTATAGATCCAGGTGATATAGAGACTATGAAAATGACAAGGTGATAAACAAAAACAAACATGATAGAGACCCTGACATGTAACAAACACACATTCTCAAAGATTATGAACTCTATAGAAAATAAAGAAAGACAAAACACTAATTTGTCCACAAAGTTAACCGAACGCCTAGGCTACATCTCCACCTGAAGTCCTTTCTTAAGATTTTAACCAATTTCATTATCTCCTCGAAGTAATCTCAACAAGTGTCCTTTCACACCTTGTATAAAATCAGAGTTTTCTCAAAGTACTTTAAGAAGCTCCACTACCTAATAAGAGCCTCACTATTCTTTTTATACATAGAGTTTTCCCCTGAGGACTCTGTTATGGTTCACTCGACAAGAGTCACCCTTTCCCCTTACATATATATAGTAGGGTTTTCTTAGAGCACCTTAATAGGCTCAACTCCATGTCTCAACAATCCTCTCTAATTCTGTGACTACGAGTTGCAATTTCCTAAGCTCCCTAACAAACATAAGACGATCTCTCATTCGCTGCATTATGACCTTAGTTTATAGTGCTCACCCACACTTGAAAATTTCAATCCTTGAGTTTATCCATTCGAAGGTGGCAACATACTTTTTGCTCATTAATGATTATAAGAGAGACCTCTCAACTCCCTAGCCTCTCACATATCACAAGAATCTTAGAACAATATTAGCGAAATACAACTCTTGAATAATAGGAATTTCACCCTAAAGATTGGCAATCAATATCATGGGTGTTCTACCCATCATCTTCTTCTTTAGTTAGGTGTTCATAGGCAATTTAGCTAAAGATGGTAGTCGGTGAAGGATACTAGCAATTGGGACAAGTTGTTCTTGGCTTTCGATCCTTTTCTGCAAAGCCCTTATCGAGGTCTCTAAGTAATTTTTCAACATTCACTTTTTCCTCTTTTAGACTAGGGATATTTCAAATCACATTTGGAATTCTTTCAGGATTTAAAATTTCCGATCAATCTCTTGCTTATAGCTAACCTTTGATCTCTCTAGAATAAATTCTTGGTTGTTGTCTGACTTTGATAGTAACAGCCTATCTACCTATTAGGGCTTTTGCAAGCCTTCTTCATTTTGAATTCAAATATTTTTATGATAAAATCATCCACTTGCTAGACTCATAAAAATATTGCTTTTTGTACATTAATTATATTAATCCATTTGAAATATATTATTCAATTAAAATTTCTCCAAATAATTATTGCATATTTCTTTATGAACTTCCGACTTTGACATTCTTCGTTTCTAGCAACTTCATGGTCTCTGACATTTTTTTAGTCTAATGATTTTCAACTCTGATGCAACTCTGACATCTTTCGACTCTAATGCAACTCTAACTATTTTCATCTCTGATGATTTTTCATTTTGATGCATTCCAACTCTAATGTAACTTTGACATCTTTATTTGAAGTTTACCTAATTTATCTCCTTTTTTTTTTTACTTCTCCTAATGGATATTCATTTTGAAGTTTGTGTTCTTCCTGTGGATTACCATAATCTTCGAATGTAACATGATTTTCTGCATGATATTGTATTTAAGCACAAAATTCGAGCATTAAAGAGAATCAATTATCATGGAGCATGTAAGTTTGAGCATCACATGAAGAATCCACATTGGGGTCTCGAATTGTTGCCTCAAATTCTACTCCTTTGCATACTTAACCCTGCCTTGCCGCCAAAGTTTTCTTTAATTGACTCAATTACTTTGTCTTTCTTTATGTTTTTAGCAACCCTTGTCTTAGCACCATAACCTCTATATAATGTAACATTTGATTACATGAACCATTTGCTCATTTCTAACTCGAGAGAAATGTTAGCAAAACATAATAAATCTTCCAGTCATAAACATAAAAAATCACATTAACAAGTAACTTAAATTTCAAAGACTTTATATAGGCAAACTTATGAATCAATTGGAGCCACTTCACGGAAGCATCTCATATATAATTTCACTAGGAGTTTTTCACTTAATAAATATGATTAACAATATCTTTTGTATAATATTAACACTAAAGTGGTTCAATCATCACATAATCAACTATGCAATCACTTAAGCCTATGCAGCTTACATATGGAGTATCAGTGTCTAGGACTTTAATGGCTAGTCAGAATTAGGTTGCTCAAAGTACAACTCTAAGCTCACGTATACAGTGCTTTAACAGAGGTATGAACTTTAAATTTAAAGAATCATATAATACTATCGATCAACCTAATTATGTTAGCATGAAGTCACAAAATATACTATCATATGTCATTGCTCATATTGCATGTGAACATTACTGTTCTTAATTAGTTTGTCATCATCAAAACAATGTCTTCTTAGATCCAACAACACTCTGTTGCATCTTTGAAATATGGAAGAATAGTATAAACTCTATGAGCATATGATATGCATCTTGTGTACAACTCACTAACAGTTTGTGATATAACCACAAGAAACACAAAAAGATGTTAAGAAAAAAATTTTCTAGACCACTAATAATCAAACCATAAGATTCTTCAATGACTAAGGATAGAAAAAAAGAGACCTTTGCGAACAAAAAATATCTAGTGAACAATTTATATGTTTTTCATGAACAAGTGATATAAGTTTTATGAACAATCATGTAATATAGGTTTTGTGAAGAATTGTGCTCTTTTGTAGTTAATTGATTACATTGGAATGTCATTTGAAAATAGCAGACATAGATCTTATGTTTGCATAAGCAATTGATGTATCTTTTAAAACAAATTATATGTGTTTTATGAACAATAGTGTTCATAAACTGTATACAATTATGCACATAGATGAACGTAGCCAGAATGTGTTGCATGTGAAATTTATAAATAAACCATCCTAAGAGTACACAATCAACATCATTTTTAGAGCACTAGTAAGAAACTACTAGCTAATTACTCATTCTAATTTCATTGATCAAAGTAGGATATCAATATACAAATGTAAAGTAAATAATCAAAAGTGTGGTTCTTAACATTAGTGCCCATTTAAATGAGATAAAGGAGGATGAGATTGAAAGATATATATTTAGTATTTCAAAAAAGTTGCCATGTTCACCAATATCAAACATAAAATTGGCTTACATTTTGATTGCAATTTATGTCATTCTAAATAAATTCTTGATATGCTAAGACCACATATCGATTAATCAATAATTGATAACCCAATTTACGAGCCATCAACATCAAATGCTAGTCAAACCACAATTGAGAGAGAAGTCGATCAGCTACTGGGATAAAAGAAATGACTAAGTCCATAGATGACAAGAAGGTCAATTAGCTAACAACATTGGTTACGAGTGAATCCCTTATCCCAAAGTAGGTACTGAGCTAACAACAATAGAAAATAAAACAAATACAAGGTACTGATGTATCATTAGCATACAAACGAAGAAAAAGAATGAAAACTGTTGTTTGCAAAATAAAGATGTAAAAGCAAATTGTTACTAAAGGTATTGATCTTGAAGAAAATGACAATGCGACAAATAATGAAAATGCAGAAGAACAAGAAAAATCTACAGACCATCAAAATCTTGAAAAGGAGAAACATATTAGAGCACATGAAAATAATGAAGAAGACCTTTGTATTCCACAAATTGGAGATACGGGAGGTATTGGGGCACATGAAACTAATAAAAAAAGTGTTCCTATTATTAACGATAATATTACTCATCATACATAGACAATTCCATTTATTAATTGTTGTAGGAAGCAAATTTCAAGCCTTCCAAGCACCCTGTAGTCATTACATAATAAAATACAAGGATGACAGGGAAAGGCATAGAGTAATGAGAAAGCATAAGAATTTGATGAGAAATAAATACTAAATGTTAATCTACGTAGTTGTAACTAGAAAGCATCCGAAATGAAATCATTATAATTAGAAACAGTACAAATACTAGTATTTATAATAACTAATTGTATCTTTTTGTATTGCAATTTTTTATTGATGTTGTGAACAATACATAATAGGTTTAATAAAGATTGGGCACTGATTTTGTAAACAACACTAGACGTTGATTTTGTGAATGTTATGGATTTTGCAAACATTTAGACTTGGATTTGTGAACAAGTAGTGTAGATTTTGTGAACAATTCATATTTATTGCATGAGTAAACAACAAAAATATTGTGAACAATAAACAAGAATTTTGTGAACAACTGCAATCGATATTGATAACATAGAAACATAGCTTTCCACATAAAATTGGAGAAATTAAACGTGTATTAATTCAATATACTATAAAGCTAATAAGTACACTTAGTGAATGGTAAAATTAAATTGGCAACATTGAACCAATAGGTGAAATCAAAAAAGAGAAAATAAATATTGCCTAAGAATTACAAAATAACCCTATGGTCCTTAAGTATCACACAATAGTCTTAACTAGAATAGTTCTCTTTGGGGGGGTGGTTAACAAACATAGTCACAAGAGTCATGTCTTCAATTACTTCCTTCTATAGCTTTTCAAATTAAAATATCTCCATTATGATATTAAGAATACAAACACAAATAAACTCTTCATAGTGGTGCATTCAAACCAACGTACAGGACGCATTACTACTAGATTGGCCCTCTATTTCTCGAAAAACTAATCTGAACAACTTGTACATTTCACTGTTATCCACATTTCAACTCATCTAAAAAAAGACAAGTGAATCTAATAATATAACTTCCATGCTAAAAACTATTTTTAAAAAAAGACCATTCAAAACATACTCCTTTTGCTTTACCATGAAGATGTAGTACTAGGAGACTTTCTCTATAAATTTGCTCACCTCGATCTTGCTCTATTTATTGTCTTCTCCAGTGTGATTTTTCTTCTCACATTTCACTGCCCTTTCTGCCTCGACTCAACTAGATTATGAGTAGTAGTATTCTTATTGAGAACCTGATCTTTCAAATAAAACACACACAAAACCAACCTAAGCTAGACACACAAAACCAATCTTTATCTCAACAAAATTCATTAACATCATAGACCTCAAGACAAATAATAATCACTGAAAATTCCCAAAACTTTCTTCTAAATCTCTAGATAGCCTAATTTACCTTGTCTACCTCTTTAACATATATGTCTGTTGAATTTCATATTATAAATTCGTAAGCAACGACCAATATGTCTGCCCTAATAAACTTTTGGAGCTACACATAGTTGAGTGATCTTCAACAGAAAACGTCACATTGAATTCATACTCATTTGCATCATAATTCTCATAAGCAAAATACGCAATTTTTATGCCAATATAGGTATGAACAACACTAACTAGCTATTGTCTACATATCTCCCCTTTAACATACTCGATTAGTTTTCAAAAATCTTGTAAAGATGAACATTATGTATCCTCACAGTTTGTTGGAAATGCTAACATGAGGCAAACGCATCTCTAGTAAACATTTTTTATTACTAACATTGTCAACCCTTTTACTTCTCTGCACTCACTAAAACATCACAAATCTATATAAGTATATTAAAACAAAATGAACTCTCTTCTCCAATTGCTACATGCCATTCTTACATAATTTATCTTTTTAAAATTTTTGTCATCATTTTGGTTTCTTTTTGGGTGCACTATTGTTATATTTGTCTTTATAATTTAAAAAAATAATATAGATAATACTATATTGTAATTTTTAATGTTGTCAAAAATTTAACAACTGGTGATGGTACCACAGTTACTGGTAAAGATTCTGACTTCCCAAAGTTATGGACAACCCTAATTCCAAATATCATAGCATTAATATTTTTAGTAATGATTACAACTATTAATAAAAAGTTCAATTGTTACTATGGTTACAAAGTATTATATTATAGTTATCATTTATTTTTTACCATAAAAATAATTATTAAATTTCTCAATTAAGAAATAAAAAACTCACAATTGAAAGTAAAAATAGTTACGTTTATAAATCCCTCGCATCACATGGGTCCTTAACTGCAGTTATATTTTAAAAATCAAACAATCTGCAAATGTGTAAGCAAAGATGCATTCATATGTCCACTAGAAAAATTATCATTTCATATTGCCCCATGCCATTTCTCCCTGACATTGATAGCCTAACTGTTGATACATATGATGAACAAAGATGCATTCGTACGTTCACTTCTTCATTAGGAAAATGGAATATTACCACAATGGTAATCTTCCATAAACCTAAAACCATAAAAAGGAGGTGGAAAACCAATCATACTACTAATCCATATATTTGGCAAGTAATCAATATTGTATTTACCATGAATAATTTTAGATTTAATGAATAATAAAAAATTATATTTATGAGCAATAATGTTAGATTTTTGGAACAATAATTAGTACGTTCTATGAACATTAAATATTAGACTTTTGTGAACAACATATATAACTTTGTGGACACACCATATTACAGTTTATTAACAATAGATAAGTAGCAAACAAACAACACATATACATGTGTGCGTAGGGTATAACATACCTTACTCCAGTAATACTCAAACTCTAGGACTAGGCCACACTTAAATAGCTCATGATCAAACTTATTAATAAAATTAACTATTACCTTAAATGACTTAAGCTTTCAAATAGATGCCAACCGGACAATTTATGGTTTGACTTACGAAACCCTTGACTAATAACATTAGAATAGCAACAACTTGATGACTCATTATTGTCCTTGAATGAACACCATCCATCAACTAAAGGAATATTGAACAACCAACAAGAGCATTTCGTCTTTCATACAAGAAAAAACCAGGTCCCACTAATAGACTTCTCATATAATGATTCATAGTTACAGATGGAGCACAAATCATTCATGCCGATTTGGTCAGTATGTATTGTTCATACCTCTTCTCCTTATCATTGAAAATACTTATGTTGAGCTTCTTTACTTTTTGATTAGAAGTAATCCCATTCAAAATGATAGTTGTGCTCGATAACACCCTTTTTCACAACCCAATAACATTTTGTCTGCACAAATCACAAGTTTGGCTTTGACAATTGCACCTTACGTTTCTCTTTGCATCCTATGTTCTTGTACCCTTAGTATGTTTAAACTGTCTCCCTCAAACAGTATTGCTCATTCCCTTATATTGCACATTGTCATGTCTTGCACCAAAACCAATCTTAAAATCATATTTAATGTATAGTTCATAAGCCTAAGATTGTAACTTGACTTTTTTGCTAATCAATTCAAATTCATCGCCTTCTAAAACTAAAATACTATCACTTAAAAATTAAACTATTAGAATTTGTAGAATTCTTCGCTCAACATTTCCCGTATCAACAAGAGAAACATCTCGTTTAAGAAACTGCTAAATTCACTTAAAAAGTTACTGAACATAAGTTCTTAGCATTATTTGTACAATACGTGTAATTTTCATAGAAAAGTCAAATTATAATTGAATTTGTGAACATTAGGCACTGCATTTGTGAATATCAGGTGATACATACGTGAATAATTGATAACAAATTTCTAAACATTACTTAAGATTATGTTAACAAAATTAACATCATGGAAAATCAAGTCACTATCCAATTCCTAATCAAGACTTTAACAATAACAAAAATTCACAAATCAATGTTAGAACAGAACTTTAAAATTTACTTATCAAATTTTAAAAAGTAAAGAAAAATCAACACTCATAAAAAAATCCTATTAGCAAGCAAACTTGATATAAAAAGCGACCACTAACCAGTATGAAACATTGGACAATATAGGTGGGAAAGAGTTCTAAACGAAGCTTTTTAGGTTTTGATTTGAACCTCTAAATAGTTCCGACATAACCTGTGAGATTTATGTCCAAGAAGATAAAGAATAATCCTTAGATAAACGGAAAGCCTTAAAAGCTTCAGTCAAATATTCCTAAAAAACATAATGAATGAAGTGATGGGGACACTAAGGAGGAGAATGTGATGCTGGCTAGAGGCTTCCACAAGATGCTAAAAATGAACTTTAACTTTCCGAAGCTTCACAAAGGGCCAAATTCAAAAGGTAACAAATCCTCTTCCCAAAGCAGTGACATTAACTCCATTATTTCCGTTAGTTGAGGCCAACTAGACTTGAAAAGAAAGCTAAAAAGAAGAAATTCAATGGGAATGACAAAATGGCTTTGGTTGTTGCCTGGACTGATAGTGACTCTAGCGAAGAGGAAAGTGAA
>NCQT01070932.1:17952-31375 GCA_002740465.1 Stenocereus thurberi
TGTTTCAAAATAATACTAAGTACAAGGGAATTACTCACGCATATCATAAATAAAATCCCAACAATTAACCAAAGATTTCATACTTAATGCTAAACTAAACTAGAAAAAAAATAAATTAAAAAAAAGAGCAATAGTTTAATATTATGTGATGACTTTGATGGTGATGATCTCTTGGCGTGAAGGCTTGAGAAGAAGATTAGGCGTGGGGTGTGGCGGTGATCATAATATTTAGGGGATGATGATGATATTAAGTGAGAAGAGGGAGGATGTGAGATGAAGAAGTGGAGTCACCTTAGGGATGTGTAGAGAAGAGGGTTTTTATAATATTGACTATTAAGGTTTTCTTCTTTAAACTCCTTCTCTTCCAAGTTTTCTAGTTTGTCTTCAACTAGGAGTAATAATTTTATAACCCTATCCCAAATAAATCATTATGGAAATAATATCTTTTATAAATTATTATTTTTGGACCGACTTGATAGCTTAGCATGTAAAATCCGAACTTCGACGTCTTCTCTTCTTCTCTTTATTTTATTAACGCTTAACCTGAAAAATATATAAAATAAAGTAAATTAGATGAAATAATATATATAATATAATCAAAATAATTATTAAAATAATGCATGATTTTTGACTTAACACAATTAGACCCAATCATTACAAAGGTAACCAAGCCAAGGTATCAAAACACATATCTAAAAGCACATACAGCACCATCCAGAAATGATGCTACCCAAGTGCAGCACATCAATCACTCCATATCAAACCACATAGTAAAATAAGGCACTCCTCAACAAGTGGTGAGCAAGTGTGATGAGTAGAACCTCACTTTAAGATCAAGTGGAGCACTTCTCTCAATCTGCTTAGGTATATAACATGGTTGCTCTTAATATTCAATCTAGTTATGCAAACTACCATATGCTTGATAAAGTTCTCAATTCTCCACCACTAGAGGCCAAATACAAAATGTCATTCATGAGGACTTCCAAAGGGTTATAATGGGACCAAGGTTAAGGGTGAGTGGGAGAATCAATTCGAGAAGACTGGAGTTATTAGCCAAAAAGTTAGGGCGGAAGCGGAAGAACACTTCCGCAACATCAAGTGCTAAACCTTTAACTTCACACTTTAATTATAACATAAGCACAAACCTCATAAAAGGCCAATAGGGAATGAAGTTGAAAAACACTTATTGAATTAATGACCATGCCAAGTACTTTGTTCTCGACTTTTTTTGTTCCTTTGTAAAATTTTTAATTTTTCCCATTTGATTTTTTTCACTTTTTCTTCTTTTTTTTTAAATAACAAATTAAGAGGCATGTGAATGGTATGAAAACTACACAATTTCAGCTCACGATATCTCAAATCTCAAACCAAAAAAATTAAAAAACCACCCATGATGATCAGCCTCCAAAACATGCCCAACTCAATGTCAAAGTATTGCTCCTCTAGAATTTGGCATGAGTGTAGGAATTATGCTTGGGCCAAGGTTGTAGCGAAAATGGGTGCAACAAGAAGGACGTGTAAATGCACAAAGGGACAAGCAAAAGGTAAAACACACATCAATGGTGCCTTTTGGCTCATGTGACTATACAAGTCACATAATGCCTCAATCATCCCAACATTTACACATATCAAATATGATTTCAAAGAAAATCAATCCAAGTTCTAGAAATGCAACTATAGAAGAGTCACACATTAAAGGCATAATGAGGTCATATGTAATGAATAGTCTTTAGTTTCAAAAGTCTTAGAAGACAATATAGCGCAGTCAATACAACTTATTCTAAGATATGTCCCACTTATCAAGGTCAATTGAATCAAACGATATGAATATAGGGAAATTAGCATACAACACAAGGCAATGCAACTGCAAACAGTTATGCAAATTTGATACAGATATTTTCATGAAATTTACAGCAGGACAAGCCACATATTGAAACACTATTGTTCTAATCAATCAACCATTACATCTTGAATCATCACCACAGAAGAAGTTTCCTAAGAACTTTTTTTTCAAAATTTTCTCCATTTTTTAATTATTTTTCGGCTTTTAATTTTGAAAAGCAAATAAGTCTAACAAAGAAAGCAATAAAACACATAGAGGATAGGATAAGAATGATTAGCCAAAAAGCATATGAATGCTCAACTCAATTNNNTTTTTTCCTCTTGTGATACAACATCTTACTAATATGTTCTAACCTATATGCTCTACTAAATAAGAGCTGTAAAAACAATCTAATATGACTACATGAAATTTATGTACTTAAAACAAAGTCAAGAGATTTCAATCAAACCATACCCCAAAATCCACAATTCCACCTGGTGAGCTATAAGTTCACCCCCTTCTACGCTTGAGATGTTTATTATCCTCAATGAAAAAGACATGCAATAGGGAACAAGGGAGGAGGAGACACTTACAACGCAATAAATGAAATGGAGAAGGAAGAGGAGGGGGAATGAGTGGCATTCTCACTTTTTTTGAAAGAGAATACATGTTTGGGTTGCCTCTAGAAAAAAACTAAAACATCAAATAGTAGCTTGGTATCCACTACCTCCCTAAGACAAACAAAAGTGCCGCCAAACTAGTCAAGAATGATGTAGGCAGAGCAAAAAAGGTAAAAGATCCCTTGGGGTACCCTATCCCCAAATCCTACAAATAATTATAGGAATGGCGGGAACTATAAGAACTGTAGGAGCTGGAGATGTTATGCTTGGAGGGAAATAGAAATCTACCCTCTGCAAACACATCAATCAAAGCTCCTACAATGGTTAGACATGGTCTTCTCGGAATGATCAGGACTGAAACCTCTCATTAATGTCCATAACCATAAACTCACGTGGGATGATAAACATGCCCACCTGAACCAGAATGTCTCCAAAATACCCACAAGATGCCTTTGCTCTACCAACTAAATACTCATGGTGGTGGGTTTCAGATAGTTAAGCTGAAGCTCACTATTGGTAGGCATAGGCATCAAGCTCGCATTAGCTCCCAAATCACAAAGAGCTCTCTCAATTTGTAGGTCCCAACCAAATAAGGAATGGGGAAAGTACTAAGATCCTGCAGCTTGGATGATAGTGGTAACTTGCTTTGAAGAACCTCGTTGCATGCCTCCACTATAAGAAAGTAGTTTCCTTCCAAGCCTAAAATTACCTTTAACCAGACATATATACTAGGTAATAGGTGCTTGCCATGCTTAACCTAAGCATGCAAAGGGTAAGAATGAAGAAATATTTGTCACCCTCAATAAGTTTAGGCATAATCATCCACTCTATAGTTACATATGTAGAAAGGGTAGTCACCTACCACACTTAGATAGTGTCTGGTTGGGGGAAAAATGTTTTTCTCGGAAAATAATTTTCTAATTTTCTGCTATTGGGCACAAGAAAGGATGAATAGTTATTTTCTAAGCAAAATGATTTTTCACCCCAATGGACGAAAATGATTTTCGTTTTGAGAAGATATGAATTTAATTTTCTTCCTTGAACTTTTTGACGATGGGTTAGCTGAAATTTAGGTACAAAATTCGATTTCAACAGTTTGGATCAAAACTTCATTATCCGATGGAAAATATTAAAATAACCTCAAGTCTAAATTTTGAGCTCAACTTTCTTTCATTTGGTCGATATTTATCTCTGTCACGATAATTTAATCAATATTTTCAGCAATTAAAATAATTTAGTTGACTCGCCGCTAAAATAATTTCAATGGTTTAGTTCGAAACATGATCATTAAATAGAAAATAGTAAAATAGATTCAAATTCAAATTTTGAGTTCGATATTCTGTCATTTGGTTAGCATTTTTTTCCACAATGATAATTCAATCGATATTTTTCGCCACTTAAACAATGCAATCAATATTTTCACAATTAGAACAATTTCAACAGTTTAGATCGAAACTTGATCATCGAATAGGAAAGATTAACTATGTTGAAATTTAGATTTTGAGTACAATATTCCTTCTCCGCCACGACAATTCAATTGACATTTGTTTCCACTTAACCAGTTCAGTTGATATTTTTTGTTACTAAAAAAATTTCAACAATTTAGATCGACACTTGATTATCTAGGGGGAAGTATCAAAAAGACTTAAATATAAATTTTAAAATTCCTTCATTTGGTCAATATTTATCTCTGCTATGACAATTAAATTGATATTTTTTGCCATTTAAACAACTCGGTTGGTGTTTTCCTTTAGCTTTTTCTCCTGGAAAATAATTTATCTTGTAGCAAACAACAAAAAATGTGATATGAAAATCAATTTTCCTTGCAAAAATATTTTCCACAGAAAATGATTTTCCAGTAAACCATTTTTCTTCCAACCAAACACTACCTTAATACCGGTGGGCCCCCTATAGCTATATGCATGGTTATAGTCATTATGCCTTTAACATAATTATCTGTGGTGACATAATTTATTTGCATTATCTATGTGCTTAGAAATTATCATCATCATCTATGGCTATATAAAACAATAAAAATTTGCCAATTAACAAAAATAACAAAATTAGACTTTGTCAATACGTATGCAATCTAAAAAGTCGTATCATTGCTATCCAAATACTCTGTATCCATTACCAAAAAAAAAGCATGATACACAAAAGTCTAGTATAATATTTCTCAAACCTGTCTCAAGTACACAAGTTCAGACTAACATATTATAGTTAATTCAAAGTCCTCAAATAGCTTCATGATTGATACATAAGAGAGAGAACAATCATTTGGATAGCTCTTGGTGCCACTTCATGTTGTTCAATCACAACCTTGAGTTAATAGTACACCTGCAACACAGTGGGCAACTCTTCAATTCAACACTCACATTAATAATGCATTTGTGCCACTTTTGGTAACCAAGCGATACAAGCTTCTTTACCAAAAAAAACTTTCCCCCAAAGCCCGCCAGTTGCGCTTTATCTAATATGCATACACAACAATTAGATTATCACAATACAATTCTGCTCAAAAAACACTCTTGCATGTTGCTATTACAATAACAACTTTACTTCCCTAAAGTGCATGACAAGNNTGTTATTCCAAACAACCAAAAGACCAAATTCACATTTTATAAAAAGTTAGGGTTGTTGCAAATTCTTCAAAATTTTTCA
Source organism: Stenocereus thurberi (assembly GCA_002740465.1). Lineage (NCBI taxonomy): Eukaryota > Viridiplantae > Streptophyta > Magnoliopsida > Caryophyllales > Cactaceae > Stenocereus > Stenocereus thurberi. Next base: position 23,056 of record NCQT01070932.1, read on the forward strand.
AAATACATATGTAACATAAGGATTCAATCATACACCCAAAATATGAACACATCCCATAGTTATCGCAAAATATAAACACATCCCAAGAAGAAAAGACTTATATGATAAGTGGGGGAGGGGTTGTATTTGGGAGGGAATTGAAGAGCAAAGACCAACCGTCGGTCCAACATACTAGCAATAATTCAAGTGAATCAACCAACACAATATTCTATGAATACCCAATACAAGACACATATTTAATTAAACAACTAGAGAAAAATGCTGAGAACCCAGGTGAAATGCCAAAGCATAATGAAGAAAGAACTAATTTAGTCAATTCACCATAGGCAAGAATGTTGGCATAATGCTTGGCAATGTAGTTTAAACTTCTTTAGCTACATTATGTGCCTTTCCCGTGCCCCTTCAAGTGATAGCACTGATTCTTTCATTTTTTCGGTCTCTCTCACTCTCTTTTCCCATCTCTAACATAGAAAAACACGCAATTTTTTTTTTTAAAAAAATGATCAATGCAGATCTCCATTGCAGATCACAAGCAAGCTAAATTGAAGGCAAATAGGTAGAATTTATGCCTCTTTTCTCACTTTTTTACTAACATTATAGAGAATTGAGTTAGTAGAACCCATAACCTATATCATTCTCACTTAATAATCTAAATTCCTAAAGAATTAAGTGAGAAGTACTTAAATTGAAAGAATTAGCAAATCAATGGAGCCCTGACAAGAAGAAGAAGAAAACAACAAGGCACTCTATGAAACGACCAACTGTGGGATGGTCAATTGATGGCATCATATATGCAAAAGGGGGTGATGTCAACGATGTAAATGGATGGGTGAGAGAAGCTTGCGTCATTTAACCCTCGCAATGGCTAATTGACCAAGCTTTTGGCTTCTAGGATGATAAATGAAATGAAAAGGGGAAATGGGAAAGTAAAAGTAGAGAATTCATTCAAAACAGGAAGGAAAGAAGAGCGTGCCTAATTCTTCTCTAACATCAGAAATGGCATAGAGGAGACTAGATTGGTGTTCGCAAACTGAATTTTGTAATAGTTTCCAACACCAATCTCTAGAAAAGCTGTAGTAGGATGTCCAACCTGAAATTATGTCATTTTTATATGTTTTATAATATATTAGTTACTCAAAATAATTAATTAAATTAGAATTTTAATATGTTTTGTTTGTTTTGTAGGAATTTGAAAAATTTTGAGGATGAATGAATCTATTTTTTTAAAAAAAGAAAAGAAGTTGAAGCAAAAGGTGGTGGACCAAGGAAAAATAAACCAGGGAAGTCTTAGTGCCCCCAACTGCAGTATGACCAGAGCGTAACTCTCCCTTTTCTTCTCCTTCTTTCCTGTTCTCTCCAGTAGATCGGGCCCTTCGCCAGCCATTTTCTTCCTTTCCTTTACGCAGCCCAAGGCCCAGCCCTGGCCCCATTCCCTCATCAACTTTCTTCCCCTTCTCCTTCTTTTGTTTCTCAGGCAGGCCCGTTCTTTACCGAAGCCCAGTGACAATGAAGCCCAACAGCACTCGTGGCCCGTTTTCTTCTCTTCCCAACCTTCTTTCCTTCTAGTCTAGCCGAATTCGCTCCCTCTCTCTTGGCTTATTTTGCACGTAACAGTCACGTGATTCCCAAACTCCCTCTTCTTCTTATTACTCTCTCCTTTGTTCGCCTCGCAAGCCTAAAAGAAGTGACCCCCTCACATCTGCTACTTTATCTTCTTCATGCCTCCATAACTAAAGCACGATCTCAACCTTTTGTTTCATCCTTCTCTCTCATCCTTCACTACTTTTATTTAATCTTATAATTATCCTCATAAATCAAGAGTTGTTACGATCATCTCCATCATCATCCCTCTCATCAACTAGGCAATCAACTGGATGTTCCTTTTTTGGAGGTTTTAATATTTCATTTCAAGGCTTAATTGAAGTAGTAAAAAGCTAGGATTTGGCTATGATTGGGGGCTGGAAGATCAACTTGAGAAGGTAGAGGCGGATAGTAGTTAATTTTTTATTCTATTTCTGGGCTTCCCTTTTTCAAATTTCATATCTAGGTTTTAGTTCACAAAGTTGGTGTAATAGACGCTAGCTTGTTTAATCTGAGTGATATTTTGGAATTTTGGGGTTGCAATTATAAGATTTTTGGTAGAGTTCTAATTTGGGACATCTTGTGGATTGGTGGTGGGAGTCGCTTTGTTCCCCCCCATCGAGGCCCTATTTCGTTTGCAGAAATCTAAATTTCTATCCTTCTCTATTTATCATTTATCTATGTTGAAGGATGCTACTAGGATAATGTCATTGTTTAGTCAATTTCACAAAGTAATTGAATTTCAACAATTAACATGTGGAATTACTTATTGTTCCAATTATTGATTTTGCCTTGGTTGGATTTTTTGTAGCATTAATTTTCAACAGAATATTGCTATTTTGTGCATGAATTAAAGGGCATAGCTCTATTATTTGAATGTACTGGTTGAAGTTGGTGGCACATAATTTTTCTAGCTTTCATACTATTAGTTAAGACATTAAAATTCAAAGAATCCAAATAAGAAATTTCTTTTTATTTTAGAGCAGTTAGTGACCTAACTTTACAATGTATCCCTGTGCATCAACCTTTAGGCATTACGATGAGAGTCGTGCGCATGCAGGCTAAATGCATCTTTATTAAAAATCACAACATATGCTTAAGTGGTATAAGATGTGCAGGGGAAAGGCGGAGCGACCGTTCTGAATATTAGGTTTAAATCTCCAGAAAACTTGTGCGAAACGAGATTAGGACTTTTGACCTCTTTATTTTGTCTGCCTGTGATAGCACCACCCAATCCAACACTTGCCACACTAGACTGCCTATGGCATTGACGCCTAAGTTCCAAAGTTGCCCTAGTTTCCTTATAGTAAAGCTAGGGTTGGGGATATACTTCAAAGTGAGTGATGAATACGTTGGTTATCATATTAGAAATTTTTTTTAAAAGAAAAATGCACCTTGCATATTGTTTTCTTGAAGGAATCCAACTTAATGATAAAAGAGTTTATAAATATAAGAAATTTTTTGCCATGCTTAATATCCATAGGAGATAAGTCTTTGTTCGTGAGAGAGAATTCATTGCACTTAATGTGTGTGGACATACCTTGATAACATACTACCACTCTTATAAGAGTGAATATCTTTTCCCCTCACTTATTTTGTGTGGAGATACTCTTCGGCATTCAATTCCACTTTTTTCCACGCCGCAGTTAGATGTGTTTGGTTATATAAGCATGGAAGCATGACACTTTTTTTAACTCTCCAATTGGCACCATACAAACCTCCTTATATTTGACCATCTCGAAGAGAAGCTACCTTAAGGATTTTAGGTAAAGGGTGCTTCCTTAAGCGCCTCTAAGAACAAAATAGTAACTTAAATTTTCCTCATAATGTCTAGGAACTAGACAAAAAGTGGCTCTAACTGCTTTATGTGGGAAAGGAATAGGTGGCTAGTAAGTGTGAGCTGGAGGTGAATGGTTTTTCTCTTCCTCAAAAACCCAACTCTCATACTAAACTTGAATGCCAGCCTGATGCTCCTCTAGTGGCAGTGCCATAATAACACTTTTTACTAGCTCCTCACTCATAGAAACTGCATTGATGTAACCCCAATATTGATTTAGGTTGGCCTAGTAGATGTCCCTAAGTGATGACTGTGAAGAACCTGCTAAGCTTTTTGCCTAATCTAGGTGTCTATCATCTTCTAATGAGAAGCCATAGCGCCCAACCTGGAATCAATCAACTTAATAAACTTGTTCAAGTGCTCAGTAGTCTTCGTTTAAATGTTGATGAAGTAACCCATAAGAATCCTTAGGTATGACTTCTGCTGAACAGGCTAATGTTGGGGATTGTAAGGAGCATGGTACTAAAACCCTAGTGGCTAAACAATGCTTTGAGGCTAAGGATTGGGGTTCTTATAACAAAACTTTGGGTGATTCTTCCATCCAGAGTTGTAAGTGTTAGAGTAGGTATTTGTGGTGATGGGTTAAATCTCTCCATGGCATTGGTGTGCTTAATGGTAGAAGGATCATTATGACATCCAGTAGATGTCTGCCCTAGCACACTACAAGTGTCACATATAGCATATACTCCAACTAAAGCACTGAGAGAACCACCAAGAGTAATATAAGCACATAACTTGTTAATGTAAGAGCATATATCATGCTAGCAACAAATGTCATACCATCAACCTCATATTTATTGTCGTTCCTTTTGGGAGTAGCCCTCCCACTTAACCAGTGATAATTGTTAACAAGTCACCTCTTTCCACCTCTGCCGACTTCTTCATGAAAGTAATGCCAAGTATAGCCTTTCACTAAAATCCTTACTAACTGTTCCAGTCAATAATAGAAAGCCTAGCCTAGAAGCCAGTTGGGAACATCATGATAGGGACACTGCCACTAAAGATATTTGAATATCTCCTACGCCTCGTAAAGGGTCAGTCTATCAATGTTCACCCTCAACTTTGTAGTTTGGCTACTAGAAAATACAAGCTGAGTATGGCCTTTGAAAATGCATCATAGTTATAATAAGTGTGGTTCATCATTCTATAACAAACCCCTAGATTTATCCTTCAAAGAGAAGGAGAAAAGCCTAAGTCGAATGGCATCATTGAAGACCCGTATAGTGTCACGTTTTACCAGGAAACTGTGAATGTTTGTCTTAGGATTTTCCATGGGGTGATCACCAAACTAATTTTATGCCACAAAGCGTATGAGAATAGGCTTAAGGTTAATGTTATTGGCTTCCACTTCTGGCCTCACAAACGAAGATGCCACTCCGTATGCAATCGGGACGACATAGTCCTGCAACAGTCTATCATCTTCCACCATCTTTATTACTTTCTTCTTCTTTCTTGCTTCTATGTCTCACTTATAAGCGGTTGCTTTGATTTCAAGATAATAGAAACAAGGTCTTGTGTCCCTAGTGCCTTTCATGCATACAAAACAAACACTACATTAAGCGTAAGCAGTGTAAAGGTATGAATAAAAGAACCTCTAAAACTACAAAAAGAAAAAGGAAAACCTAGTTTAGAGTATTCTAATGGCCTTTGATATTGAAAGGGATAAGCTCTCCAACATTCGACGCTAAAAATTTGTTAGGTCAATTCCAAAGGTTGACAGCGTAGTTATAGCTAGAATTAATAAATATAGGTTGATCCCACAGAGAGCTTGCTTTCAATTACCAAAGATAATTAAAACACTTAAGCTAGGTTAAACAAATCAAGAGATTGAACTAAGAACTAAGTATATAATAAACAACAAAGAACAAGATTTTAGGAATCAAATAATTAAAACAACTCAGCTGGAACCAACAACACAATTATTCTTGCAAATCAATTACTTACTCCATCCAACTCACCCAAGCATGCAACATGAATGGATAGACTATCAATAAAGCCCATTCCGTTCTTCTTTCATAGGTCGAAGACTAACCTTAAACTATAGCATTCTATTATCATAGGACTAAAATTCAAAGGATTACAAGATACACAATTTAAAATCCTAATTAGGATTCAAAATCCTAATTGTTTACCAAGTCGCAGAAGGCAAAGGTTTCATATTTCAACGTTCTCCCATGCCCAAATAAAATAGATGAATATTTTTTCAAACAATTCATCGAATAAGTGGTGTGCATACTAGAATTCAATGAAAATAAGTATGTAATAAGTATGATTGGGGCTAATTCATGACCAACAAAACATAATAGGCACCCACTCCAACCCAAGTTCGGAGCTTTAGCAGCTAAACATGATGGAAATTACAAAATACTTGTCACCAAACATCATAGCTAACGACTACTAAAGTCTGAACTAATAATAATAATAAAAGGAGAGAGAGAGAGAGAGATTGAGGAAACAAACTCACAAACTGAAATATTACAGAAGCACCAATCTTTAAATCAGCAATAATAAGCTTCAAATCATCAAAGTATTAATATGCTACATACACCCTTGAACCTAATTAAAAACTTAAAACAAAGTTTATAAAAGTTGATGTTTATTAACAAAACAACCAAGCCCTTTAAAAATCAAGTTGCAGCCAGCATAACAAAGGCACAATAGTGGGTTTTACCACTAGTATCCATGGTTTCCAAGGCTTAAGATCGTAGAGGAACACGACCAATGAGTCTGGGTATGGCTAGCCATTGACCCATGCTGAAAACGTGCTGTTAGGCGGCTGAAGTTGAGCCATCCGCCATTAGTACCCATGGATGGGAGCTACTTTGTACTGAGACTTTGGTTACCACTGAGGTCCTGCTATAAGCTATAGACGACTGTGGCTTGCCAACTTCTTGGTTCCATAAGCCTCCTCCACCTTTTTCCTTCCTTTTCTTGGCTAAATCAACTCATGAACTCAACTTTCTAAATTTGAAGGGCTGAAGCACCTATAAACAATGAAATTTCTTAGATAAGACATGGATGAATGAAAGGAGGTAAAAACCTACAAAATATCACAAGTCAAAAGGAAATAGCAACGAAACTATGGGACAATAAGAGAAAAATCCACCCAAATGAAGGTTCAATAGATATCCATTAAATGGGTCAAGCATATCTTCGTTAAGTTTACCAAGACCATTGGATTGTCCATCAACAAAGCCAAATCACATGTGATCCTTAGTGGTGTGACCGCGGATAGAAAACTAAGCTTATTATAGAATCTGGGTTTGTTGAAGGTGTTATTCCCTTCAAATATCTTGTTCCTATTCCTCCTGTAGATTGATTATAATCGACTACCTAAGCGTAATAAACAAAATAATCCATAAAATCAAGGTTTGAAAGAGTAATGACTTTTCTTATTCTACAAGCTGTACACTTACCAACTCTACATTATTAGGAGTTATTCTTAATTTGGCAAACACAATTTTGCTACCTCAAGCCATGCTCTGAAGGTAAAACAAGTCTATAGGGTATTCTTATGGAGTTCTAATGTTATATCAAAAAGAGGACCCTTGATAGTGTAGAATGAAACTGTTAACGGAACAATCAAGAGCTTCCACGTGGAGAATTAAGTACTTTTATACTGGTCATTAATAACCTGCTATGCGTCAAATTATTTTTGGCTATTCATTAAAGTTAAAAATTTTTGTAAATATATTGTGCCCAGTTAAAAGGTACCATGTGTCATAAATGATGCAAAAAATACAGGATTATTTATTTCCTTAAAAATGAGGAAATAATTTTTCTTAATTAAGGGTAGACCTAGCCTCCTCTCCTCTATAAATATGGAGTTATTCCCCTCATTTAGGGGGACGACATTATGAAGAACTCACAGGAGCTTAAGAATTTTCTCTGGAAGAAGACAACAAACACTCCAAACATATGTCGTCTACTCATGGGGATCAAACTCATATCTTGATTTAGATTAAGCCTCTTAGGCCCCCTCTCAAGATCAAATTCATTGAGGACTATTCAAGGATATTGAAATAGACGACTTACTATACTTGTTCCGGTAACAATTATACAGAGATTGTATCTATTCTTTGATATGAATAGAAAAATTAAATTTGTTTCTCAATTTCTTGCCTAATTTGTTTTAAGGTCAAAATTTGTGTTTATAAATTTTTGGCATGCCCGGTTGGACCTTCTCTCTCTCTCTTATCTCCGTCTCCAAAACACGAACTCTACATTCTCTCGAAGATGACATGACCCCTAAGAACGTCATCCCCAAATCTTCAAGAAAAGCTGTTTAGCCCGCATCTTAAGGATCAGCAACTACTACTGTTACATCTAGCGGAGTCATGATTAGAAGTATAACAAAAGCTACTGCTGCGATTTTCACAAAACAATCAGTTGGGACTATAACGTTAGAATCTCGTAAGATCCAAAGCCTCAGCTCTAACCTGCTTAAAGGAGACAACAAAATCGCTTCGAATCCTATGAAGCAAAGATCTATTGTTGGCTTCAAAATGCCGCAAACAATTCCTTCAGGGATGAATGGGCTCCAAGTCCAGGCTAACCCCACCTTCTAACCTTTTGGTGCAGAAGATCATGGCCATACTAGTAGTGACTCCTCACCGGCATCTCCAACAGAGTCAGTCGCTTAATTAGAGACTGAGTTCTTTAATTATATCATTATGCATATCATCATAACGAAGGCAACCAATGTATAAGAACAGCTCGCAAACATGAAAGCAACATTAGAGAGGCACGCTAAGGAGAGTCTACAGAAAGATGACCAAATTAAGCGTTAAAGTGAGTAGATTGCTGGTCTAATGAAGAAGCTGGAAAAGCTACCACTTGAATCCTCTATTAAAGGCTTGGATAGCGAAGACTCTGACAAGGAGTCTAATCACGGCGAAGATT
>NCQT01070932.1:47399-59470 GCA_002740465.1 Stenocereus thurberi
TTCCGTAANATTAAAAAAATTTAATTTTGAGTTTCATAAAAACGCTATCATTACGAAGCGTTTTATTCCCGAACCGTACTTATTTCGACCGATTTGAAACTCAACAAGTTTGTTTATTAACCTAACTAATTACCATGATTAAGCTTAACCATGGTTAGCCCAAAAAAGTTACTTGTCTAGTTAAAAACTCAGCCAAGAGTTGGATTAGTCAAAAAAATACAACTCAACCAAAAAACCCATTTTCTCTCTCCTTTCTCTCTCCTCCATGGCTAGCACCCTCTTCAGCTGTGTCGTGTTTTCCAGCGAGTTTTTCGGCCAGGCCTTGTTACCTTCGACTCCCCTCAACATCCTAGTACCTCTAGGCACCGTCCTCCATCATCAAAAACACTATACACCACCTCCATCTCTACTTATCTTCAACCAAAATTCAAGGCCTAATCTATCATTCCTTCCACTTTTGTATATAATATTATTCAGTGAGCTTACATTTAAAATTCTCAGGTACGTTCATTGCATATATCTTTAGAAATGAACACGTATTTATCAAAATTTATAATGTTTTGATAAGTACATCAATTGATCAGTTTAATCAGTGATTTACCACATAATTAGTGACCCCATCAGTTATCAGTTATAGGGCATTGTCCTTCAATTGCCTGCGCGGCTTCAGGCCAGGTTCCCTAATCAACTTGGCAGGTGTACACCTATCTTCAGATTGTAACAGTTACTAGGGGTTCACTATCAGATAATAATTAACAATGCAATTTTATATTTATCTCATTCTCTATTTTTAGTTAAAATGAATTACAATGGGGGCTCAATCATCTTTTCATTAATCGTTTAACAATATAGGAATGTATGTACTGAGCTTTGATTCACAGTTCGAAATGCTTTCATGTTTTAATTCAGGAAAGCTTTCCGTGAATTGCCCTCAAGCGGGCAGGACAGCTAAAGATGATAAGTGAGCTAGGAAGTCTATATGGAATGGTGGTGCATTAGCATTGAGATGTTTATAATACCGTATTGTGATATATTTTGGTATTAAAACTGTATATTTTATTAGAATTCTATATTTTGGTGTAANNCTTGAGAAGGTTGAATGGTTTTGATGTTAGAACAGCTTCTATATTTATCTAAATGGTCTGAACGGTTGTGATGGTGTGAATGCCCTTTGATGGTAAACATTGATTATTATGGATAAATTTTTCATATACAAGTAAAGCCTTGTCCTTGTTGGATGGCGGTAAAGCCTGATTATTTGGGTTATTATTTCTGATTGGGAAAACTGTTGAAAGGAATGTAAACAGTGATTTATATACATTTGACGCGTTACAAATTTAGTATCAGAGCCAGGTTGAGATTTTCTTTGTGGAACGTGGAGTTTAGAAATAAGAGGGTGAGAGTGGTTGGTAGTGAGGGTCATTGTATACTGTTAGAGTGATATTAGAAGTATAGTAACGATATTAGAAATGCAGGTTGCTTATAGTTGCATGTTCCTTAATTATGATTATGTATGCCTCTCATATATGTGTTTTCTTTGTTAGATGGACCCTTATGGCATTAGCATAATGTCGGGCGCATCTATGGCCGCTCACATCGCGCTGCTACATGCTCGCCTAGAGGCTTATGTACAGGACCTACTCTCTGAGTTTCATAGTATTACAGCCCGTGCACATAGACTGCTTTAGTCCTTACCCACAGTTGATCCGTGGTTGGAGTTCAGGCTCCGTTATCATCACTTTATGATAACAGGGAGCCTTGATTTGGACGGGCCTAGGTTTCAGACCTAGAGGGCTTGGACAACTAGCACTACAGAGTTGTTATTAAGAGAGGAGTTTAAGCAAAGGGGGATTACCATGGAGACTCTTCAGCATGTCTTTCTGTTATATCAGGCACATCCCCTTCCTGCAGCCCCAGCACCAGCATAGGGACCACCATCCCCGCCCCCACTAGGTACCCTATTGATGTCCGACAATCCTGGGAAGGTCCATGTGGTGGTAGACCTCCTTGATACATTAGAGATAGTGGTGGTTAGTTCTGAGGACGAAGGCCATCTGGAGGAGGAGGATGATCCCGAGGAGGATCAAGACATTGATGAGGCAGTGGTAGAGCAACAATGGGATCAGGAGATTGATAAGATGATAGTGGAGCAACATGTTGAGCAGGAGGTTGGTCATGCCGAGTTAGAGGCATCAACTAGCAGCTTCGATTTAGGTGAAGAGCTTGATGATGAGTCTGACCTAGATTACGGTCCATTTAGGGATCGTTACGTGGTTCTAGGGGTTGGTGCTAGTAGTTTTCATTTTGAGCCCTGTATATGATATGGTCGGATTGGATAGTTGTATTTTGCGTAGCATATGACATTGCATATAGTTAGTTCAATCCTCTCCGACCGTGATGACATCGTCCATATCTCTTTTTGGTCATGTGACGGATCTAGTGTCATAGCAAAGTGATAGGGTGGACTTTAGTAGACCTTAAGGGACTTAGCCCTACTTTATGCTCACATAAAATCACATTAGAGAAAGATGCTAAGCCTAAGAGAGATCCTCAGATGAGACTTAATCCACCTATGATGGAGGTAGTCCAGAAAGAAATTCTTAAGTGGTTAGATGCTGGAGTGATATACCCCCAGCTAATTTTGAGTGGGTTAGTCCTATACATGTGGTTCCTAAAAAGGGGGGGACAATAGTAGTGCAAAACAAGGAAAGTGAGTTGATACCTGCTAGAGTCTAGAGTGCTTGGAGAGTGTGCATTGACTATAGAAAGCTTAACAAGGCCACTAAGAAGGACCATTTTCCATTGCCTTTTATGGACTAGATGTTAGAGAGATTAGCTGGGAGGTCACATTATCGCTTTCTAGATGGCTATTTAGGTTTTATTCAGGTCCCTATAGCTCCTGCGGATCAGGAAAAGACCACTTTTACTTGTCTTTTTGGCACTTATGCTTTTAGACGTATGTCTTTTGGTCTATGTAATACATCTGCTACATTTCAAAGATGTACAATGAGTATCTTTTTCGATTTTATCACCAAAATTATGAAGGTTTTCATGGATGATTTNNCTGTACATGGTGATTCATTTGATGAGTGCTTGCATCATCTTACTCTAGTGCTTAGGCGATGCATTGAGACCAATTTAGTTTTGAATTTTGAAAAGTGTCATTTCATGGTGGAACATGGGGTAGTAGTTGGACAGGTAGTGTCATCGAGGGGATTAGAGATAGATAAAGTAAAAGTTGACATCATTCAGTCTTTACCTTACCTCAGGTGTGTCAAGGATGTGAGATCATTCTTAGGGCATGTAGGGTTCTATAGGAGATTTATCAAAGATTTTTCAAAGATTGCTTCTCCTTTATGTGCTTTGCTTACAAAAGATACTTCATTTGATTTAATGATGATTGTATGAGGGCTTTTGATCAGTTAAAGTTGAAATTGACTACTTCGCCTATTATGCAACCCCCAAATTGGGCCTTACCTTTTGAGTTAATGTGTGATGCTAGTGATAAGGCAGTGGGGGCAGTTTTAGGTCAAAGAGTTAGGAAAGTACCTCATGTGATTTACTATGCTTCTAGAACTCTTAACTCTGCACAGTGTAACTACACCACTACAGAAAAGGAGATGTATGCTGTTGTTTTTGCTCTTGAAAAGTTCCGTCCTTATTTGTTGGGTGTGAAAGTTACTATTTACTCTGATTATTCTGCTCTTAAACATCTGCTAGAAAAAGAAAGATTCAAAGCCCATATTGATTAGATGGATGTTACTATTGGAAGAATTTCAATTGGAAATCAAAGATAAAGCTGGAGGTGAGAACTTAGTTGTTGACCATCTTAGCAGACTTGAAACGGGGGAAAATGGTGGTCCTTTTAGTGATTGTTTTCCTGATGAGACTTTGTATGTTGTCAGTAGTAGGTTACCTTGGTACGCTAATATTGTGAACTACATAGTCACCACAACTTATCCCATTGACTTGTCTAGAGCTGAAAAAGAAAATATAAGAGCTCAATCTAAATACTATGTTTGGGATGAGCCTTACCTATGGAAATTTTATGGTGATCAGATAATAAAGCGTTGTGTTGATGACAGTGAAATTCATTCCATTCTAACCTTCTGTCATTCTTGAGAAAGTGGGGGATATTTTAGACCCAAAAGAACAGCACATAAGGTTCTTGAATGTGGATTTTATTAGCCTACTATCTCTCGTGATGCTTATGATTTTTGTAAAAGATATGAGGCGTGCCAAAAAACTGGAAATTTATCAAGAAGGAATCAAATGCCTTTATATAATGTTTGTGTTTGTGAAATTTTTGATGTATGGGGTATTGATTTCATGGGACCCTTCCCTTCTTCTTTTGGATACACTTACATTCTTGTAATTGTTGATTATGTGTCTAAATGGGTAGAAGCTGTAGGTACTAGAGCTGATGATGCTAAAACTATGGTAAAATATATTAAATCTCTCATTCTGCATATACCAAGAGCAATCATCAGTGATAGGAGGACTCATTTTTATAATAAAACTTTTGTTGCCTTGTTAACCAAATATCATGTGACTCATAAGTTATCTACTAGTTATCACCCCCAAATAAATGGTCAAACTGAAATCTCTAATAAAGAAATCAAGAAGTAGTTAGGCTTGATAGGAAAGATTGGAGTCTTAGGCTAGATAAGGCTCTTTGGGCTTACAGGACTGCATAGAAGATCCCTATTGGTATGTCACCTTATAGGTTAGTCTTTGGAAAGCCATGTCATTTTCCTGTTGAGATAGAACATAAGTCATATTGGGCTGTGAAGTAATGTAATCTTGATTATGAGTTAGCAGGAAAAGAACGTAAATTGCAGTTGCAGGAACTAGAAGAGATTCCCTTAGAAGCCTATGATAATTCAGTCATTTACAAAGGTAAAGCTAAAGTATTTCGTGATGCTAAACTTGTCAGAAAAGAATTTCAGGTAGGTGAGAAAGTATTATTATTCAATTCAAACTGAGACTCTTTCTTGGTAGGTTAAATTCAAGATGGCTTGGACCGTTTGATGTAGTAAAGACTTATCCACATGGTGCTGTTGAGATTAAAAGCCTATCCACTAACAAAATTTTCAAAGTGAATGGACATAGGTTAAAACATTTCAGGGGTGGAGACTCTGTGAATTTTATTGAAGAAATCACTCTAGAGGATCCATGAACTTCATGACGTCGAACCAACGACTGTAACCAAAGACGCTAGTTGGGAAGCAACCCAACGTTTTTTTAAGGGAAATGCCCATTTAATTTTACTTTTATTTTTATTATTTCTATCCTTTTGCATGCATTAGGGATTATGTATGAATTAAGTGTGGGGGGGTGCATCCTGCATTTAGTTCCTGCAGTATTTATTTTTAAAAAAAAGGAAAAGAAAAAAATTTTATAAATAATGCATGATATGAGTTTATGCTAGACTTGCTTGTTTAAAAATTTTTTATTTTCTTAGCTATTTGTAGTTTATTCTTCTATGAGTGAAGACTTTCGAGCATGCTAGGTGTCATTCAGAGAAGTTTGAGTTAATCTCCATATATCTCTTTAATAAGTAACTGTCATAATTGTTCATCTTATTTGGTCATGTATTATATCTACTTCAAAGGCAATGAAATGACCTAGCCCATTTAGTAGAATAATTCATTAAAGTCGGGAATGACAAGTACCCCTTTAAGGCATGCGCTATTGGGTTTAAAGCAATACTGCCACTGGAAAGCTTGCTTCCCATACCAGTGAGTCAATAAAATAAATAAAAATAGTGATGAAAATAAAATGTTTGCTCCAGCATCTCTATTCGGGTGAGTGTGAGATAGGGAGTATTTAATTTCTAGGACCCTATATGGCCTCGAATATGTGCGCAAGTAGAGTTAAAAAAAAAAAAGGAAGAAGAAGAACCAGGAAAAAAGTACAAGGCAAGTTTAGAATCAATTTCAATGAGTTATTCTTTTTAGTTTAATTGTCTCTATAGCCATACCGTGCTTCAACTTTTCTATCATAAACCCTTTAGGCCTCTTGATCGGTGTATGCATGCTTAAAAGAGATGGATAGTTATTGTTCTTCTTACTTTATTAAAGAGATGTTGTGAGGTTGATAAAGAAACTCTTTGATGATCGTTAGATGTTTAGTAGTTATTAACTTTTTGGAAGAAAAACTGATTAATTTTGAATAAAACTATTTTTAAAGCAAGCAAATACCTAGTGTAAAATATCACATTTATGCATAACTTTATAAAAAAGAAAGAGGATCAGTTTTTAGGTTGCATCCGAGATTTTTTTTGTACAAGGACGTCCAAAGTCTAAGTGTGGGGGAATTTGTTAAGTCAAAAATTATGCATTATTTTAATAATTATTTTGATTATATTATATATATTATTTCATCTAATTTACTTTATTTTATATATTATTCAGGTTAAGCGTTAATAAAATAAAGAGGAGAAGAGAAAACATCGAAGTTCGCATTTTACACGCTAAGTTATCAAGTCGGTCCAAAAATAATGATTTATGAAAAAATATTATTTTCATAATAATTTATTTGGGCTAGGGTTACAAAATTATTACTCCTAGTTGAAGAGAAACTAGAAGACTTGAAAGAGAAGGAGTTTAAAGAAGAAAACCCTAATAGCTAATATTATAAAAACCCTCTTCTCCACTCATCCCTAAGGTGACTCCACTTCTTCATCTCACATCCTCCCTCTTCTCAATTAATATCATCATCATCCCCTAAATATTATAATCACCGCCACACCCCACGCCTAATCTTCTTCTCAAGACTTCACGCCAAGAGATCATCACCATCAAAGTCACCACATAATATTCAACTATTGCTCTTTTTTTTTTTTAAAGTTTAGTTTAGCGTTAAGCATGAAATCTTTGGTTAATTGTTGGAATTTTATTTATAATATGCGTGATCTCTTGTGCTTAGTATAATCTATTTGAATAATGTTAAATTAGTTATTTTGAAACAAATTTCATGCTTTATTATCTAGTTGATTTTTATTCATGATTCTATAACGATTAGTATCTATTATTTATGATATTCGTGTTATATTAATTAGAATGCATGCTAGTTGGTTTAATACAAATTCAGATGATAGATTAGAAGGCTTTAATACGTAAAAGTTATAGTCTTTTAGGCATTAATATCACTCTAATTAATCATGGATGGCTCAAATCCATCTCTTTTAATTAGATAATCGTTATAGATCTTTGTTAAATTAATTTACTGGTAAATTGATTACAAGGTGTTAGATAATGTTTTTCTAATACTTAATACTCTAGTTTGATTAAATTCTTGTGTTGGTGTAAGGGTTATCAAAACTAGTAGAGTTTATATTAGGGATGGACCTAAATAGACTATAATATAAGGAAAAACGGGGAAGATCCGCTGGTAGGTGTCTTCTACAGTCTAACTCATGGATAAATCGATTTGTGTGCTGATGATAAATATTAACTTGCATGGTGGATGTTGATTATGCTAAGTATTTTTCATAAATTTGGTATCTTTGATAATTATTTGTTGCCTTTTAATTAATTTGTTTAGTTTGTCAATTTTAATTCTTAAATTTATAAACTTTAATATAAATTTCACTTATCCCGCAAAAGAGTAGTCTTTTAGGAGTGTTCTGGTAATATTAGATTAGTTAAATTTTGATTTTTAGTGTGGTTACAATTTTCAGATTTAATTTCTATTCTGTTTTGCTATTTATATATCTTGTTGTTAGAAATTAGGTTTAAAATAGTTGCTTTTGTATTTTTTCATTTTTTAACCCCTTCTAGGGTTTATATAGTGTCCTATTCTACCACTATTTAATTTTGAAATTTTTGGAAATTATTTGATAATTTTTCAGAATTATNTCATGAATTGGATATGTGCGGGTTTTTATTTCAATAAATCTGAAAATTGCATTTTTAATTTCTATTTCATGTTTTTTAGATTTTATTAAGTCCAGAAAATTATATCCTAATATTTGGGCAATTTTGGTTTTAATTTTGCATTTATATCCGCGTAGTTTATTTTTTTCCCTCAAATTTCAGGTTTTGTTTTCTCTTTCATTTTTTTGGAGTTAATTTTCTGTTTTAATTTTTCTGAAATTAATTACATATAATTTTGGAGTTACAAAGTCAGAATATTAATTTGGATTACTTTTTTTAATTTTTAATATTAATTTTCTGCTTGTTATTTTCTGTTTTAATTTTTAGTTGAATATTGTGTTATTATTTTGGTTTTTATTTTTCGAAATATTTAGGATAGCTATTTACTGTTTTATTTCCATAATTAAATTTAGAATTAAGTATTTTTTCAGATTTTTATTTATTAAGTTTGATTTATTTTAGAAATACAAAGAGAAGTTATAATAAATTAGAGTAGTAAAACTATTTAGAATTAAACTAGCTTTTTGACATAATCTTTCCTCGTAGGATCGATCCCTACTTTCGTATGCTATAAATATTATTTATAAATCAAAGTAGTGGTTTAATTTGTAACTCTATGACAAGCTCTACAAATTGATAGATTATAGTTTGTATTAGAGGTTTGTCTCACTTATTAATCGTTAAAGGGTTAATCATACTTGGGCACAAGTAAGAGATAAGTATAGGGAGTTGATAAATCACTTTTTATGGATTTTTCTCTCCTTTTTCTTTCCCTTCTTTGCTCTTTTCCCTTGACTTGGTGCTATTTTGAAGGCTTTCATTTATATCTATATTATTTGAGAAACTCCTTTGTTTATAGGTGCTTTAGCTCTTTAAATTGAAAAAGTCGAGCATTCATGAGTTTATTTAGCCAATAAGAGGAATGGAAGAGGTGAAGGAGGATGGTGGAGCTAAGGACCTGTAGTGGTTGTGAATCTTCACTTGTTATTTTAAGGATGTAAGACTAATTAGGAGAGATTTAGTTGCACCATTGCTTGAATTATTACAAGTCAAGTGTTAATCCATTTGTTGTTGTGCCTAGTTTAATGCCAATCTCTTATTCCATTATGCCTATTGCATATGTCATCAAATAATAGGGGCTTAAAAAATATTAACTAAATAATAAAAAGAGAAACTTAAAGAGTCTAAAAAAAGAAGGAAAAAAAGGGGAAAGAAAAGGTGACTACCCTTTTTTTTGGGCTCTACAGAAAGGAGGGTTTTTGTCTTCCTTCTTCAGTAGCCACGAGAGCGTTTGGGGTGATGAGAGGCGGTAGCCAGGGCTTTTGGCCAATGTCTTCCTTCTTCAGTAGCCACAAGCCAAATGATGGTTTTTCTTTGTGTCAGTCTGGTTACATTGAGAAAATATTAAAGAAATTTAACAGATTTGATGTGACTCCTATAAGAACTGCATATGATCCTAGCATACAATTTAAAAAGAATAAGGGATCTAGTATTTCCCAACCTGAGGATACTAAAATCATAGAAAGTTTAATGTTTCTTATGAACTATACTCGAGCTGACATTGGTTTTGCTGTTAGTAGGTTAAGTCGTTATACTCATAACCCTAGTAAAGAGTATTAGGATGTATTATTTCGATTGTTCAAGTACCTGAGAGGTATTATGGACTAGTGTTTGCATCTTAAATAGGTTTCCTGTTATGTTAAAAGAATTTTGTGATATAAACTAGGTTTCTAATAATGATGAAGTTAGTTCTACTAGTGGTTATGTGTTTCCTTAGGTGGAGGAGCTATCTCATGAAAGTATGCCAACCAGACTTGTATAGCTCACTCTACCATGGAAGCTAAATTCATTACTCTTGAGCTGGCAAGTCAGGAAGCAGAATGGCTAAAAAATTTAATAGAAGATATACCACTATGGAAGAGACAGCCTACGACTATTTTCCTTCACTATGACTCGCAGACAGCAACCGGAGTTGCACACAACAATGTGTGTAACGGAAAGAAGAGACACATTCGCATTAGACATAGTGCTATGACATAGATGCTAAAACATGTTATCATCTCCTTAGAATATGTGAGATCTAAGAGAAATTTAGCGGATCCACTGAGCACAGGCTTAACCAGGTGAATAGCTCTCGAGACGTCGAGTGGGATGGGACTGAAGCCCATGGATTGAGGTAATGTGGTGGATACCCACTTGTGGTCAAACAAAGCCATATTGGTCTCAATATGCACTACATATCCATTCCTATGGCATACAGTAGTGCTTCTTAGAGGTTGAGCTCTTATGCTCTTAATGGATCCATAGCCTATTGGGGTGGCGTTATTAAGGCACATATGATAGATTCACCGCTTGATATGTGCGAGATTAAGCAAAATCTTGCTCTTAATAATTCCACATCGATGATTATGGTAGTCCATGTTGAGATGGACTTAATAGAATTATCTACGTAAGTATGAAGGTGCGGGCCTCTTTCTATGAGAGACTCTGAGTCGTCTTTCTATAGCACTTATAAGACCCAGGCGTGTTCGTAGTCTTAAAAAGCACAAATTAGTTATCGCAGAATACACAGTGACCATAAGGGGTGATGTATATTGTGGGGGTCTCAACCAGAATCTATCAAGCTCAAGACTCGTTCACTTGATAGACTCGGTTGTTTCCCTACTTCACTATGTATCAATTCAATCAAAAGACATTGATAATTAAGTATCTAACCCTTCCTTTGCCCAGATCGATTCTTCGCTAGTTTGCATGGCATTAATGGGGGAATGTCGAAAGTAATGTCAAAAGCTAGCTCTTTTCCATACCTACTCTTTGTCCCAAATAGGAGGATCAGAAGTTGCTTGTGAGGTTTTTATTACTCCCTTTTTCTTAGACTCGTTGAATTCCTTTGGGATTGGTTTTAATAGTATTATGGGGTGAGACTGAACACCACACACGTGCGCATGGGCACCGCTGCCCACCCAGTTCGGTTCGGGCTGGGCCAGGCGCGACGCAGCCGTGGCTATGGCCCATGCGCTGTGGCCTTATCTACTAAGTTTTGGAGGAGAAATCTTTAATTTTTTATTTGTTGACCACGTAATAGTTCACTTACTGATTTCTCTCCTATTTTTCCTCTAGTAACAGCTAGTGGCCTTGATTTCCAACCACGAAATCCCATCAATTTCCAGACTTTTCTCACCCCCAACTACTATTTTTTGCAGTATGAATACCTAACTCCCTCAGTACTGCAATACACGCCAAACACTCTTCCTCTCCCATCCTTTTCTCTGCTACCTATTCTCTCTAATGTTCTGGGCAATTGCAATCTTGTGTGTTCCAAGGCCTGGTCGTGAGTGCATGAGTTTAGAGGCTAGCTGTGTAAACCTTGGGAAGCGAACGACTGCTGTGGTTTACACCCAGGTCGAGTTGAAACAGAAGTTCAAAATAGTAGTACTCCACAACACAACCCCCTTCCTTATTTTCCTACCATTGATTTGGACATACATTTCCTATACAAATGATTCGTGGGGTTGAAGGAAGTTGATTGATTTAAGAGAAGAGGTTTTTTGGTTACTTGGAGGGAAGGATGTTGNNNTACATACATTTCCTACATAAAGTGGTGTGAGATGCTACTGTCATATCTAGGTGCTCTTGTATTTCTTGGCTCGTGGTTTAGTAAAGACTAGTAACTAAGGATAGTGTGGCTCAATTTAATTGTTCAAAGACACAAAGATATTAGGTATTTGTTGCAATAATAAAGAGTAAAAAATTGGTAAAAGATAAGCTAAACAATATAACCAAAAAAATATATTGTTCACAAAAATTTGGCATATTATTCACAATACATTAACATACTGCTCATAAAATACAAGCCTATTATTCATAAAATAGGATTCCATTCTAGCAATATTCTATTATTCACGAAATTTCTTAGTTTTTTAAATAAGAAAATATTCTATGAGTCAAAGTTCTAAAAAATAGGTTTTATTGCTCTCAAAAGATTAATCTATTGTTCATCAAATACGAGCATATTTGATGTATAACTAAAGGCAAAGATGAGAAGATAGAGTGATAGAAAAGAAAGCTTTAACCACATGCACAAACTAGGCTAAACTAAGCTCACTATGCAAGCAAACACACAAGATAATCAGAATCAAGAAGGATAAGACTCACCACCAACTAAGATTCATGGCCCTTAGTTACAAGAAT
>NCQT01070944.1:0-10397 GCA_002740465.1 Stenocereus thurberi
ATGAGGAAGCTGAGAGAGAAAACTACAACCAGGAGAAGGAGCAGCAGCATGACTGCAGCAAACGTGGTAGCTTTTAGTGGCTATGGTTTTTGTAATGTTCTACCAAGCACCTTATCTTCTATTCTATTGAATGATTGCTGGCTATTCTAGACCTCCTAGTTCTCCAGTACCAAATTGGTCTTTAGTGGACAATAATTTCATGGGTACTCTGGCAAGTCCACCAAAGAATTTGTCATAGCACTCGGTTATGATCAGCTGATCCTGTGTGCGTGAGGTAAATTATTAAGCATACCCGAGGATATCTATTCTCACATTCTCCCTCTCTTTATATAAATATCTTTTTGATATATTTATAATATATTTTATTTTTCAATTTTTTTTGATGTGTTTTTGCGAGTATGTACTCTCAGTATATAATATAGGCTTTATGTGGGTCAAATTCATGAGGTAATCCAATCCTACTGTCTCTAACAAGGAAGAAACAAATAAATATATCCAAGTCCAATGATGATATGTGTCTTACTACAAGACATTCTTAAATGTCTTAATGCAAGACATTCTTAAATGTCTTACTTTAATTTAAATTAATGTGTTTTATAATTTAAAATCACCAAATTTTAATAATTACAATTTATTATGAGTTGAAAGCTTTAATAATCATTACCCACGTCAACAAATACAAATTAACACCTTAAATGGATCAGCCCTATCCGCAAAGGCATATCATATGTGTAATTTCGTAAATTTGAAAAAATTATGTACAAAAAGGATGTTTTTTTACACAATTTGTAGGTTTTACCATCCTTTCATTATTCAATCACACCATTTTTTTCAATTTAATGTATGTGATAATATATATTTTAAGTGAAAACAAGACACTTAAAAGTATCTTATAGTAAGAAATTTATCATTTTACATATTAAATATCACTAAATTTATAACATGGTAAATTCCAGTGGTAATCACCGTGGGTTCAGTGAGGTCAGCTAATGCCCCTCCCCACAAAAGACAGTCTTGGAATTTTTTAAACAATATGTATAAATTGTATGAAAATATAATATGTAATAGCGGATGGGCATGAAAGTCCCCTTGGCATGGTCGTTTGTCTTCTTGGTCTTGGAGATTGCGTGTTCGAATTTTTCATCTGCATGTTTGAATGGGTTTTCCCCCTTTCTAAACAGGTGTCTCCTCAGTTGGATTTGCCCTATTTTGTTGAAGTTAGGGTGGCCATTAATTTGCATATAGTTAATACGATAGCATTGGAGGAGTTTGAATTTAATTACGTGTAACTTTTTAATAATTCGTTAGAACGAACAATAACAAACTTTGTTACATGCAAGCCTACATTTGTACTCTTATTACATTTACTTGCATAATTACTTCGTAGTCAGTATTATATATAATATTGACAAAATTAAGAAAACATCATTTCCTATTAGAAGCCAACCAATTTAATTTTCTTAACTAATAGCCAATACTAACAATGCTCACAATTTTTTTTTTTAAAAAAAAAACTCTCTAGAAACAAACACATTGTCCCAATTTAAACCTTGTAACAACTTAGTCTCAAAATCCGTTTTCTGAATTAAAGGCCTAATATCATTTTGGTCTTAATATAAGAATATCATTTTTGTTCAACATCCATTACATCAGAGATTTTTGATGTGTATATCTATAATATTAGAACTAGTGCTATTAATTTGGTACATTGTGAGAATGTGAGTACGTGTGTTATTTGAATCAGAAATTGGAAAAAAAAGTATTGACTAAGTTTGCATATAATCAATTGTTACTGAATGAATGTAAGAGATATTCTAAGGGAGTACTTTGATGACAAACTAATATGAATATCAAGTTATAGTATGAATGCACAAGTATAATGTTTAATTATGATAAAAGAAAAATTATTGTATTACTTATTCTTGTAGCGCAATGTATCACGTACAACCGAGCAGACATCTCTATTGTCCACACGGGCCTACATTTGCAGTTTTTAGTCTAGCAACTACCCAATACATCTGGCCTTTCTTTTTTTTTAAAAAAAAGGAAATTCATGCTTCTCAGGTTTTAAAAATCGCGGTTTGATTCTCCCCATTGCTTGATTTCCCTTTGGTGCTTCGATTGTTTTACATCAATTATTCAATAGTTGGGTTTGATCTTAACGTTGACGTTGTTGTTGAATCTTCATCAAATGCAAATTCTTCATCAGGTTTGATATAAGATTTTTCGTTCTCTATTTTGTGTTCGACTTTGTAGGTTGAGTGCGTTAAATTTGCGTTTTGATGAGTTAATTTTGAGATTTTTGAACTGGATTGCATTCGTTGTTATGATGTCGTGTTCTTAAAATAAAATGCAGGTGTTGGTTTGAATATATAGTTGGTTTTTGCGATTTTGTTGTTCTGGATTTTTAGTAGAATACTTGGTTGGTGTTTTGAGTTGTGTACTGTATTAATACCGGTTAAGATACAAGTGAACAATGTTTTTCTTGTTTAATGCTTGAATATACTTCATTGTATGTGAATTTTGGTTTGTGACATATGAGAAACAATAGTTCACCATTATGAGTTATGTACTCACTAAATATAGCCGTTGGCTTACTAAAGAAATACCTTTAACTCACTGAATTCAGCTTGTACTCAGCAATCATACATCGGTTTTTAGCTACTACATGTAATTAGTATAATTGGTTTTGTACATGTTAGTAAAAGAACAGCTGACTACAATCAGTGCAGCTCACCATAAAGAATATGTTGTCTTGTACTATAGAGCAGTTTCTCGCTCACTAAAAGAAAAGTTTGGCTCACTACGATTTAACTTTGTGCTCACCAGTTTTGCATTATACCTCACCACAAAAATCATGGTTGTTTTTCTAGATGACACTTTTATTGTTGCTATGTGCATATGAGAAATACTATCTCAACACCATGAGTTATTTGCTCACTAAATATAGTTGTTGGCTCACTAAAGAAATACATATAGCTCATAGGGATTCAGCTTGTATTCAGCAATTATAAATTGGTTATGTGCTCACTAAATTTAATCACTGTAATCAATCTTGTGCCTAACGGAAAAAATAATAACTCACTATAATCAGTAGAGCTCACTATAAAAAATTTGTTGTTTTCCACTACAAAGCGATTTTCTGCTCACTAAAACAAATGTTTAGCTCATTAGAATGAAGTTTGTGCTCATAATTTATGCATTATAGCTCACTACAAAAATTATGTTATTTTGCAGATGATATTTCATTTTTGCTATCTATATTAGATCCTTCTGTTGCTGAGGCTTTTGATATTGATAATTATGTTAGAGTTTTGTGTAAACCTACTGATGTTTCAAAAGGCCGAGATGTCGCTTCTAATGATGGTAGTCTTGTTGGTGGTGTGTCTAATTGTGTTGTGATTGATAAGGAGAAATGTGTACATAATGATGAATGTGTTGTTGAAGTGAAGGAAGCTGACAAATCAGAATTGATTCGTAAAAGGGTCCGTTCTATGGATGTAGCATTTGAGGTATGCAGTGAGTGTGCTTTCCGTAAGGGTTTTTCCATTAGAAGTGAGAAGTCGCAGAGGAGAGAAGGTTCACAAGAGGTTCGTTCAAGGGAGTTTTACTATAGCAAACAAGGTATTGAAAGGCGTCACAGACAAAAAGATAAGACATTTACAAAATGGATTCGGAGGTGCAATTGTAAAGTTAGCGCTATTTTT
This sequence comes from Stenocereus thurberi, assembly GCA_002740465.1. NCBI lineage: Eukaryota > Viridiplantae > Streptophyta > Magnoliopsida > Caryophyllales > Cactaceae > Stenocereus > Stenocereus thurberi. The sequence goes on from NCQT01070944.1 coordinate 3,708, forward strand.
TACGTTGAATCTAATGGGGAATGGATTTGTAAAAAGCATGACATGATTCATAATCATGAATTGCTTTTGGAAGATGAGGTTCATAAGTTAAGGTCACATAAAAAAGTCGATAAAGCTCATATTGAAATTTTTTCCAAAAGATGAGAAGAAATGGTATGGAAGTTTCCCATGCTTATCGGCTTCTAAGAAATGAGGTTGGAGGTTCGCCATTACTCGGTTTTAACAAAACAGATGCCTACAATAGTGTCGCAAATGAAGTCAACAGGACTTTAGATAGGGGCTATGCCAATCATTTGATGAGTGTTTTATGACACAAGGTGTGTCAACGAGTAAGATTTTTTTTTATAAGTTTAAATTGGATGAGGATGATTGTTTGATGAGTTTCTTTTGGAGAGATTTACAAATGAAATGTGATTACTTGCTCTTTAGTAATCTCTGGTATTTAACACGAAATATAGGACAATCCATTATGAGATGATATGTGTACCTTTTGTTTGTATGAATCGTCATGCAAAGAATGTTATGGTGGGATGCAGATTTTTGATGAATGAGAAGATTGAGAGCTTTGTCCAATTATTTGAAACATTTCTGGAAACTATGGATAATTTGCAACAGAAGCCTATGATGGCGAACCAAGTATTTTCTATGGCAAATGCTATTGCAAAGGTCTTCCCCTTGGTAAAGCATAGGTTGTATGCTTGGCATATCCTGGAGAATTCAAAAAAGAATATTGATCATCTTAGGGTTTTGAATGGATTTGTTGATAAGTTTGATCATATTTTGATGAGATGTGATACAAAAGTAGAGTTTAATTTTTGATGGCAGAGATGAAGCCCTCTCTGTTTTCTGTTTATTAATGTAGTCACCAAGTTTTTGCTTTCTGGTCACCAATTATTGGTTTTTGCTCACCAAGTTATATGTGTCTGCTCACTAGATGATGCCTGCTACTCACCAATGCTACATATTCCTGCTCACTAACTTATTACTTGCTACTAACTGTTTCTTGTATGTTACACTGGTTAAAGAGTATAAATGTGCCAAAAATGCTGGTTAGTTAGATTGTATTAGTTGAGAGAAAAATGGTGTCCAACTTTTTGCAATGATGTTTTCTCTGGTGGCATTTTATCGTCATAAAGAAATGAGTCCACAAATACTTCTTTGTCAAAAAGAGTCAATGCCACTTGTGGGCTATTTGATTTTTACAATATATTCTAAAACGTTGTTACTGAGTGGAGGATTAAGGAAAAGGATGAGAATGGGAAAAATATGGATAGATTCCCCGATATGTACTTGCCACATGTTAGCATTTTACAACATGCTTCGAAGATCTATACAAACAACTTGCACAAAGTGTTTGAGAATGAATACATTAAAGGGGAAGGGTATTCTCAAGATCTTCTTAGCTCAAGTGAAACCCCCTACGGTGCAGAGCATACATATGTTGTGCATGAGAACCGCCTTTTGAAGAAGTTTGGATTTGTGGTTAGGTTTAATCTTTCAGACCAAAACATTGTTTGTGACTGTAAAAAGTACAGTGAGAGTAGTATTCTTTGCTGCCGCTATTTGTGTATTTTTAACGTTCATTGTATGCCTAAAGTCCCTAATCAATATATTTTGAAACGATGGACTGGGCTGGCTAGACCCCCCGGGTTATAGAAGAAGCTCCAAGTGGTAATGCAGTTGGCGTTCTGGGTTCCATATAGAGGGTTCAAATGCATAGGCAGTTTGAGGCATTACTTCCTACAAGTGAATCCAATACGCAAGAAAGCTATGTGAAGAGACTTTTGCCAAGTTAAAGGCTGATGTTGGTATTGTTGCGGGTTCAGTTTATATTTCTAACACAGAAAATGATCAACAGCCCAGTATTGGTAATAAAATCATTGGTAACCCTAAAGATTTGAGAAAGAAAGGTGGAAGAATATAAGGAGGAAAAGTACATCGGATAAGATATCAAACATTGTAAGATCAAGGAAGGTAAGATTTTCTTCAAGGAATGGAGGAGATGTTTCTTTACCTCAAGTTATATTCTATTGACAATCTCAGTGAATAAGTTATATTTCTTGTAGTAGTATCTTTTTTTGGAGTTTACTGAGTTTGTTGTTAAGACTAGTAGAAATATTTTGTATTTTGGCTCACTAAAAGTGTTAATACGCGCACTAATATAGTGCGTCTGCTCACTAAAAATATGTATTGGCTCACTACATTTTCAGTTACCACACTGTTAGTGTTATAGGTTCCACTCACTATATTTATACATTGGCTCACTATAAATGTATATGCTCACTAAAAATATGTGTTTCCTGCAATGGTTTAGGTTCTTACTACAGGTTCATCTAATCTAGCAGGTGCATCTAATCCAACAATAGATCTTAATAAAATGTATAGGTTTTTAGCTTGATTTTTGATGAATGGTTGAGACAACCAAATGGGGATCTGATTCCTACGAATTAGTTGAATCCTGCTTCTGAAGCTTCTAACATTCAAGGGTAATACGCTCATTAATATACTATATCTACTCACTTAAAATATATATTGGCTCACCAAAGATATGTATATGCTAATTTATTTTGTGCAACAAGTTACCTGGGAGTCAAGTATGAAATTTTGGTATGATCATACGTTTTTTATTTTCTATGTGTTTATGGTTTTGTATCATACTTTGTAACAATTATATTTTGCTGATCATAAGTAATATGGGTTGTGCAGGTTTGAGGATAGGGCATTGGCTTCTAGCATTAATGAAGTTTTTTGCATCTGGCGCATTCAATAGTTTTTTTTTGAATAAAACTTCAAATGTAAATTTGTATTTTGATTAGTAAATTTCAAACTTCTATTTTTATTCATTATGATGTTTTTATTTTTTGTGATGTGATGTGATGAGAATTATTTTTGAATTTGAAAATTAAGTAAATCATGTTGAATACTTTTGAAGTTTATAATACGGTGAGTACTTTTGAAACTTATAGTAGGTTGCTCACTGCGGAAGATTCATAGCTCACTAGTTTCATCTGTTAGTTAACTATATTTTACAAAACTATTTTCATTTTTTTGATGATTTAACATTATAAAAGTATAGCATTCTATGACGATGACATTTTATACACTTTATGTTAAGCCAAAAATCATGCATTGTTTTAATAATTATTTCGATTATATTATATATATTATTTTGTCTAATTTACCTTATTTTATATATTTTTCAGGTTTAGCATTAANAAAATAAAGATGAGAAGAGAGGACGTCAAAGCTCGGATTTTACACGCTTGGCTATAAAAACGGTCCAAAATTAATAATTTATGAAAAATATTATTTTCATAATTAATTGGGCTAGGGTTTCAAGAGTTGGAGAAGAGTTAGAAGTCTTGAGGAAGAAGTCCTCCAAGGAAGAAACGAAGAAGGAAACCTTATTCACTAACCCTAATCACCTCACTATAAATCAAACCAAACCATCATCACCACCTTCATCATATCACGTTTCATCATATCCTTCACCATATCATCCCAACCCACGGACGCCCTACATCTCACCTCATAAACACCCACGCCTCACCGCAATAATCCCTCACCACACCTTTATTCGACCTCCACCATCACACCTCCTATTTCTCCTCATCATATACCATGCATCCTCCACGCAGCCGTCCTCTTCAATCCCCTTCCCCATCATCATCATCCATCTGTCATATCTCCATCATCTACCCACAGCTGGCTTCTTGATCATCTTCACAGCTATGGCAAAATTTCTCAACACCTAGCTCCTCTCATAATCCTACTTCAGCGCACCATCCCTCCATCACAAAAAAAAAGGCTGTCCTTCTCCTCATCTTAACTGTGAATACATCATCATCTTGTCTCATCACCACGATCATTATTATCATCCCACTTTCGACCCTCGGCTCCTTCTCACCATAAGCCACGCCACCAATCAAGCAAAGTAGGATTATTCTTATTTCTTTTTATTTTTTTCTTTTATGCTTTATTTTATGTGTTTTGTGTTAAGTTTACTATTAAACATGGAGTATTTGGGTGAATTGTGTGATTTTAATTTTAATATGAGTGAGTAATTTTTTTGTGCTTAGTATAATCCATTTGAAACCATGCTCAATTAATTATTTTAAAACAAGTTTCATGCTTTATTGTCTAGTTGATTTATATTCATGGTTCTATAGCGATTAGTATTTATCGTTCACGATATTCGTATTATATTAAGTAGAATGCATTCTAGTTAGTTTAATACGAATTCATATGATAGTTTAAAGGGCTTTAATGCATAAAAGTTATCGTCTTTTAGACGCTACTATCACTCTAATTAATCATGGATGGCTCAAACCCATCTCTTTTAATTAGGTAATCGTTTTAAATCTTTGTCAAATCGATTTACTGGTAAATTGATTGCAAAGCGTTAGATGATTTTTTCTAGTATGTAATGCTCTAGTTTGATTGAATTCTTGCGCTGGTGTAAGGGTTATCAAATTAGTAAGGTTTATATTAGGGCTGGACCTAATTAAACTATAATATAAGGAAAAACGGGGAAGATCCGCTGATGGGTGTCTTCTATAGTTTAACTCATGGATGAAATTGACTTTCGTGTTAATGATAAATATTAATTTGCATGGTGGACATAGATTATGCTGAGCAATTTTCATAAATTTGACAACTTTTGATAATTATTTGTTGCTATTAGTTAATTTGATTAGTTTGCTAATTTTTATTCTATGATTATTAGTTTCAATATAAATTCCATTACACCCCCCAAAAGAATAGTCTTTTAGGAGTGTCTTGGTAATCTTAGATAGGTTAGATTTTGATTTTTAGAGTGGTTATAATTTTAGATTTGAGTTATATTCTGTTTTATTATTTAGTTACCGGTTTGTTAGAAATTAGGCTAAAAATAGTTGTTTTCATTTTTTTCAGTTTTTATTCATTCCTTGGATTTATATAGTGTCCTCATCTGCCCCTATTTAATTTCGTAATTTTTGGGAATTGTTTGATAATTTTTGGGAATTATTTTGTGAAATTGATATGTGCAGGTTTTGAATTCACTAAATCTAGAAATTTCGTTTTTAATATTTATTTCACGTTTATTAGGTGTTGTTGAGTCCAGAAAATTATGTCTTTAAATTAGGGTAATTTTTTTGATTAATTTCGTATTTATATTAATGCAGTTTATTTTATTTTTAATTTCAGATTTCATTTTCTGTTTTAATATTCTGTGGTAATTTTCTGATTTAATTTTTCTGAAATTAATTAGATATAATTCTGGAGTTATAAGCTTGCAAACTTGAAGAACATTAGTTTAGGTTACTTTTTGTGATTTTTAATATTAATTTTCTGTTTGTTAATTTTTTTGTTTTTATTTTTAGTTGAAGATTGAGTTATTATTCTGTTTTTATTTTTCTAGATTATTTAGGATAGCTATTTGCTGTTTTATTTTCAGAATTAAATCTAGAATATTTAGGAGTAATATTGAGTATTTTTCCAGATTTTTCTTTATTAAATTTGATTTATTTTAGAAATACAAAGAGAGGAAATAATAAATCAAATTAGGAAAATTATTTGGATTAAATTAGCCCTTTTGACATAATCTTTCCTTGTGGATCGATCCCTACTTTCCTATGGTATAGAAATTATTTATAAATTGAAGTAGTGGTTAACTTTGTAGCTCCACGACAAGCTTTACACTTTAATATTTGATCTAATATTATAAAAAAATATCATACTAGTTTGATTTTGCATTCATTTCTAGAATTAAGCATAGTAAAAGATATAGCTCATTGGGTTTGGATGCTAGCTCAATGATTTTGTCTGCTAGCTCACTGGTTTTGTGTGCTAGCTCACTGGAATTAAACATAATAAAAGATATAAAATATCCAATAGTAAATGCTATATACTAGTACTTCACCATGATTAAGGGTAACATAGTAATAGTGTTCATTTGAGAGTATTGGGTATATAAGTTCCTAAAGTTAGTCTGTCTTAAAGCAAGGTTCATTACTTATACTGTTGGCACTTGAGGCTAGCCTGATTTTGCCTTCATTTCTGCTTGTCGTTTATCATGGAACTCTTTTGTGAGCCTCTTCACTATACTCCTGTATATATTTTCTTCATTGTCGATGATCTCATAGCAGTACCATGCTTGCATTACATCAAGCAGATTTTTGTCCTGCAAACAAAACAAAAAAAGGAAACAAATCATTAATAGGTATTGTACTTATTTCAAGATATTTTTGCAGAGCAAATATTTTTGGTAGGCTTACTTCATTTTTCTTGAAACCACAATCCCATTTATCTGCTTGGCCAAAGAAAGAATCCATGTGCCTCATGCAGAATATTCCACAGTTTGTGACATTATCTATTGTTCTCTATGGCATTCTCATTTGCACTGGATTCATCTTCTTCACAATTTCATATTTGGGGTGGCCAACACTGTCTTGAAGAAATCTCCCAAAAACTCTTGCTTGTTCAACAATTTTGTTCAGCTCACTGAAATTGTTTAATAGCTCACAAAATATGTGTGTTAGCTCACTAAAAATGTGTGTTAGCTCGCCAAAAATGTCAGCTCACCAGAGATGTGTGTTGATTTATTGTAAATTAAATGAATGAGTGAACATTTGAACGTGCCACTAATAGATGTGTTTATCCATAGGTGGTTTTGTATGGAGCAATTATGTGTATGTTGTCCGTAATGTC
>NCQT01070951.1:6072-20863 GCA_002740465.1 Stenocereus thurberi
GAGGTTTTAAGGGCAGAGCTTAGGCCTAACAGCCTCAACACAACGTGCCCATCTATAGCATATATCAACAATGACCTTACCGGTGTGCGTCTACCCTATGATGACCCCTAGTAGTCACTGTAAACATAGGAGGTTATGATATGGCCGGGATTTTGGTTGATGGGGGGAAGCACAGTTGATATAATTTTCGAGCATGCCTTTAAATAGATGGGCATATTAGAGGGCTCCTTTAAGTCTGTTGACTATCCTATTATAGGTTTCACAGGCCACCCAATCAAGCCCAAGGGGTTAATCCGATTGCTAGTCCTGATCGGAAAAGGAGAAAGTTCTAGACACCTTGAGGCCGACCTCCTAGTGGTGGATGTAAGCTAGGCATACAATGCATTAATAAGGAAACCCTAATATATCAAATATGTAATAGCCCGATCCTAAACCATATTTATTTATTTAAATCATATTTATTTGTTTAATTAATCATGGTTATTTATTTAACCAAATCATGTTTATTAATTCAATTACACCCAATTTATTTATCTAACAAATTCCATTATGTTATTTAGATTTTCCATTTTCATGTATCGTATTTAATCATTCCGGTTGAAAGATATTTTATTTTGGATCCTACTTTGCAATTCAAGTTTCACTGATTGTCAATCCAAGTTTCGTTGGTTGATTAAATATTGGATGAATCGATATTAGGCCTCGGTAAGCATGATTTAGCGATTATTTATTTTTTTAATATTGGGAAAATTTAATGCCGAGCCCTATAAAATTTTAATGCAACTTTAAATTATTTTGAGCCCAAAATCAAGCCTAAAACCAACGATTTAAGCCTAAAATAGCAAAGTTTAAGCTACTTGCCAATTTATTTCCACTAATAGCTATGCTTTGTGACTAATTTTAATTAGCAAAAGGTGCTTTCTGACTCCAAATTTTTAGCCATAATTAGGCTAGCATCCAACCAAGTGGCTCATCAAAAATTCACACCAAAAAAAAAAAAATGAAGAGATAAGCCCTCTATTGCTCTCTCTCACCTACACCAGTGCAGCCAGAACAAGGGCAGCAGCTGCCCCATCTGTTCTAGCCACCTTCGTCACAAAGACAGTCACCCTTCAGCCACTGGACCAACACCAGCTCCACCCCCCAACCCCTAGCCACCACTCAGCAACTCCTCTTGCACAAAAATAGCTCTAAACCCCTCTTCAATCAAGCATCCAAGAAGGTGCACCCTAACTCTAACTTATTGCATCTTGAGTTTTATTGGTTGTTTTATTTATGGGCTATGTTTGAATGATCAAAATGAAGGTTATTTAGCAATTTTTATTGAGTATGGAAGTGTTTAAAGTTACGGGAAAAGAGTTATTTTGGTTGGATGATCATGCTTCTTAATTCAAGTTTATTTAGTTGATTGTTGTGATTCTTGCTGTGGAGTGTCCTTGAAAGATCTTAAGTGATCATTTTAAGCTTAAATATGGTGATTTGGATGATCACATGGAATGGCCATGACCTAGGGTTTTATGTTTATACATGGATTATGGACATTTTTGGATTTTTGCTATAGTCACCCACTGTCTGAATTACTGAGAATAATTAGCTTGTCCAACTTTTGTGAAATTTTTACAGTAGGTTCTAGATGATATTAGGAAATTTCAGGAAAAATTGCATGAATTTGGGAGATTTATTTTATGATTTATGAATTTTTGAAGTGAACTGCCATACTTCAGTGCAAACTGAACTGTTATCCCAATTTCAGTGTAGCGTATACTTATGGGAAAATTTTAAGGATTTTATTGTAGATTCTCTATAATATTTGAAGTTTCTAGCAAAATTTCATGAATTTTGGAGACGTAATCAGTTAGTTATGGAATTTTAAAGAAAACTGTCCTGTTTGAATACGAATTATGTAATTATGTATAAATGAAGTTATTTGAAGTTTGGATATGTTAATGGCTTCAAAAATGGATGTTATGCAAAATTTGGCTAAATTAATGAATCGTGGAAAGTCCCATTTGTCACCAAGAGAGGTTCATTGGACTAATTATGTAAATAAATGAATTTATTGGGAGATTATGGATATTGATGTAAAGAAATATATTGAAAATTTTGTAAGGTTTATCATGCAGTGGTTTTTGAGCATTTTAGCCAAAGTAAGGCTATTATAAGGGGGAAATAAATATTCATGGATTTTATAGAAGCTTTCAGCTCGATTTATGAGAGAAAAGAAGAGAAACATGCATTTTGGGAGCCAAATTATGAGTTTTGAATCACTTATAGATATTACAAAGAAAGTAACAAGTTTGGAGAGTTTAACAGCTTTCACTAGGGTCAATAATCTATTTGGGGTGAAAAATTATATTTAATGAACTTGTGAATAAAATATGAGAAGTGAGGAGAGTTTTGACTTAAAAATCATGTTTATCAGGCTAAGTTATTGCAGTTTATGCTATTTAGAACCAAGATATATCTCTCTTGGCCTCAAATCTTTATTACTTGCTCAATTTAGAATGTATCAATTGTATTTATCAAGCCAATCTAGTGTATTCGCTATTCTCTTGAACCAAGCTATACCTCTGTAAGCCTTAAACTCTTATCAACAATCTATCTCAGAAAAGGCTAAAACCACTCTTCCATATGTCACCATCAAAGCCTTTTTCTTTGTCATCTCATTTATCTTATTGTGGTCTATTTTTCTTTCATTTATTTCATATTGGATTTAATTACTTTCATTAATTCAGTTTTAAAGTTATATTGAAATACCCAAGTTATGTATACCATTTAATTACTCAATTTCTATTACATATACATTTACTTACTCAATTATGTGAGTAAGGATCATTTACTGACTACACATACCTACAATGCCATTTATGAAACAGAGTCAAGGCCGAGATATCATTTCCCGTTATGCATAAGTGTTATCAAGTCAGAATATATTCATCAAGTCAGAGGATATTTTTAAAAACTCAAGGTACGTCCATTGCCTGTATCTTCAGGAAGCAGAACATATTTATCAAGTTACAACTCTTAATGAGTTTATCAATGAATCAATTTATACAGTAATTTGCCATTTAACTTGTGAATCTGTCAGTTATCATCTATAGGGCGTCAGCCCATCATTTAGCTACTCGGCTTGAGGCCAAATCACGATTCGATTGGCAGGTGTACACCTATGCATAGGGCTTACATCCAGATAATAATGAGCAATTCAATTGCGTATTAATTTTATTTTCATTATTATTGTGAACTAAATGAATTGAAAAAGCGGGTACCCATTAACAGTGTTTTTACGCTCGTTTTACAATATAAGAATGCATGTACTGAGTTTTAACTCATATTTTCGAATTGTTTTCATGTTTTTCATTTTAGGTGATGAAGTATCACATGTTTCTCCATTTAGCAAGCCCTTTTAGAAGTCATCAGATGTTCACAATAGATTCAGCATAGCCTGAATGTTGGGATCGACCTCAGGGTCAAGTTGGGTCTGTATTCAGTATACTTGTGTGATGTGCAGTGCGAGTTAGTACATGGTATGATCAAATCGATTGTATTGAAGTTGAACTATTATGGATTTTTGTCATGGAGTGTTTCAGTTTAATAGATATTGTGATTGTAAACATGAATTGCAGGATTAAATGATTTCAGTGAGCCTAGTCCTTATCAGGACGGCGGTAGCGTCTTCTATCATTGAGTCTTCTACTGCAGTTTTTCATAAATTATGTCATTAGCATTTTGGGGCGTTATAGATTTGGTATCAGAGCTAAGGTTTCAAGGGCCACTGTGAGCTATCAAGTGTTTATGAGTTTGCTATAAGGTGTTTATGGTCTATGTTTGACCAGTTGAGTGAGCTATTGATTATAAGAGCATGTGTATAAGTTGGTAATATCCTGTTATTCGAGCATTAGCAAAGTGGAGTATGGAACCATTTGGATGACCTGTTAGTGAGGCATACTCTCATTTATCTAGGAGTTGTATTGTATGTTTCATTTCTTTCACTTGTTTAAAATTTTGCAATCATGCACTCTTGGTGCGTGACCCATTGAGTTATGAACTCCAGGGTGTGGCCGTTAAGCTATTAAAGTGCTTCTCTCTATTTTAGGTATCTATTGTAAGGCTTTAAGTTGAGTTTTAGTCAGTTTTTAAGCGAAGCTCTGTCCGTTTTTCTCCATAATTTGAGAATTTTATTGAGGTGTGTTAATATTCCCAATCTTGGGTACAGTGACAGTTAAAACCCAACGTGGGGATGCCATTTGCAACTTGTTAAGGGGTTATACAGTGTCAAGTTAGATGTAAACCTCTATATGAGGAAATACTTTGCGGGGCAATATCTTTCAGGTGAGCCCGTATGAGATAAACATTACAATGAGTGCTTATATCTAGTGATAGTAGTTAGTAGCTTATGGTATGCTACTTGGCATTATATGGGTGGTACGAGTAAGATTAAGCTGCCATTCTTGACATTAGGACCTTACATCAGCAATGCTCTCATTACTTCCTTTCATTAAGTTATATCTGCCCTAGTTACCTTGAATTATTCAGAGGCATCATTTCTTTGCCACTAACACTCTCTTGATTTCTAATAGAGTGTTTATGAAAAATCTCATATGTGGTCTGTAGGGAGTTGTTTAAACACATCTGAGCAACCTTTCTTATAGGCGATTCAAACCCTGACAATCATAATCTTTTAATTCTCTGTTTCTATAATGAAGTCTATAATGGCCGCAGTGTGCATTACTGTGTGATTTGCAGTTCATCCTAAGCCTATTTGATCCATTCTACTTACTATTCAGTCACCACTATATTCATATTTTTACTGTCATCTACTTTAACTCCTTACTTCTATTTGAGCACTATTCATTTATTGCTTGCACAGCCTTTGGTTGCTTCAGACCCAGTCATTGAGCGCCTTTTCAGCAATTAAATAGATCTATATTGTTCGTATTTCTATAGCACCGTAATGTCATATTGGCATACTATTCTATGGTTGTGACTGCATGTCGTTACTCAAATTATTTTGGAAATCCTTTCTTACTAGTACAACCTATCTTATTAATGATAAACAATGATTTGTGCTATTTCTATGTGCCAGTAGGTTCGAAGTTTATATGGCTACCCAAGACTTTCATTTACTGCAAAATGTGTTATTGATGGATGTCATCATATTTAGTTATAAGACTGACTCCTTCATCTTGAGATATTGTCCTTTCAAACACCAGATGAATAAAATTTTTCTTTTGGTAGTGTCGACCCTTATCTTTGTCATTTTACTCATGCATGAACACCCTATGACTTTCAAAAGCCGCTTTGGTGATCTATTATATTTCTTCACCTTCAGTAGTTAATACTCCCTCTCAACCTCAAAACATTGTTCATTTACTTTACTATCATGACCATCATGAATAAGCTGCATGTCTTGTATATCTAGGTCCTTTGTATGCCTTACCTCTTTCATTATGAATCTTCATCCCTTTATTTACTCAGCTTACATGCCGGTACTTTATAACCAATAAAAAAATATCATTGAAAGGGTTCATTGTGTCATTACATCTCTTTACACTTTATATCTTTCCCTGGTCATTTCAATGTACTGAGACCAGTAGACAGTTGAATGTTTATCTTTTATACACATGCCTCTAGGAGTATTGCTGGAACCATATTCACTAGACATTCAATCCAGTTTGATTGGCAGACCTTATTGTTATTATGGGGGTCAAATGACTGTGTACTTACAGGGCTAAGATGAATGGTAGAGATCTTAAAGTTAGCTTGATAGATGAGGATTAACTAAACGTGTTTCTACGAGTTGAGGGAAGAAAAGCCCTATTTATCCCCCAATTACACTGTGCAAGCAAGTAAATTATTGTATCAATGTTATGTCAACCATACTCAGCATATTCATATCTATATTTACATTTGGTGGATTTAGAATGTTCCATCTGAGGACTACCAGGACTGTTTCTCCTTAAGAAACATTGATTTAAGATCAACCTAACTCTTGGTGCTCAACCCATTTTCAAACCCCTATCATATGACCCTTAACAGAATTTAAAGAATTAAAGATTCAGTGGATGAGTTGTAAGAGATTTCTTTGACCAAGTGTGTCCCTGTGGGGAACCTTAGGTTTATATGAAGAAGAAAGACAGAACCTTATGGTTGTATACTGTGTACAGAGAGTTGCACAAGATCACTATCAAATAAGTGCCCTATACCTTGAACAAATTGTTTATGGGATTAACTGCTAATAACAAAAGTCTTTTCTAGGAATGATTTGAGGTTCGGATATCACACCTAAACCATACAACCACTGTTTATCTTTTGCAAAAATGCACTTTTGTAGTCATTCTTGCAATTGTTTGCTTGTCTCATTTTCAAAACTTGATACTATCCAATATTATTTAATCTTCCTTGCATTTCAACTTGATAATTCCTATTAGCATGATCTTCCACATCTTTGGAAACCCATTGTTAAATGTGTAATACATCTTTGTTCGACTGTATATGGTTGTCAACCTTCCAGTACTCTTGACCGTCACCACCTTTATTTCATGATCATAAGTTGTAGTTCATTTCGCTAAGAGCTGATTCACACATCTACCTTACATCTCATTTATTCGTAATGATAAGCTTGTATAACTTATTCTGAATTCATAATGTAATTCAACTCTCATTGATGTGGGTGACTGCGATTGTCATAATCCCCTTAGTCTATTTTGAAGTTCAACTCCTACACATATATCTTATATCCTAATAAATAAACTTTCGCATTCTCTATTTAATCTTATTATTGTACTCGAATTGGCTTCATATGAGCAAAGGTATGTTCCTATTTTAGCTTGCTCAATCTATTTATCTATCCAGTGGCACTTTGCTCCTCCAATCCATTTATCTATCCATTACACTTTGCTTGTCCAATCTATTTGCCTATCTATTGCACTTTGCTTATCTAATCTGCCTATCTATTTATTGCATATTGCTTATCCCATCTATCTATTACACTCATCTTGTTGCTTGTGGCTATAAAGTCACCTAATTGAAGCTCAGTTTCTTGTCATCTTATTTCCAATTTATCAGTTAAACATGAGTATAACTGGGCCATCTTTTTCCTTGGTTGCTTATTCATTGGACGCTTTATGATTCGTATTTATAAACCATAGTTCTTATGGCATTATATTTCAGGATTCATGACACACTTATGGTTATCTTTATTCTGACCACCCTATGTTAATTCCACGTTTATAAATATTTCCTAGTTTCATTGTTTATTTCTTTTGTTTCTAATGACTTAGTTAACTGCCAATTCTATCATTTTCATCTCTGACCAAGTTTATTCTAGCGTCTAATTCAGATTTAGAGCAGATCCTAAACTAGTCTGATTAGGGAAGATCATGTGATGCATTAAGAATATCAGATGAGAGCATTTGCATAAGGGCATAATCTTAAACAATATCTAGCAGTATTAGAGTAAGCTAGAAGAAGCATCGAGAATAATAAGACACTTCATGTACATGCTAAGGTGATAATAGGACTACAAAAGAGTCATATGGTCATATTAACCAAAGAAGGAGACAATCAAAGTTCAGATGAGATATGAAGTATTCCAAAGGGCTTATCTAGTCAAGGGTGTCAGGAGACCAGATACCAGAGATAATTGAGTTCTCCTTACATTGGGCTTTATGAGTGAGTATCAAAGTACTTATTAGGAAATTTAATGGTTTACATACTCATTAGTGGTCAAGACAGAGAACCAGTAGAGTAGAGTACTTCATTTGTAGTAACAAGTTTTTCTTTTGAAGAGAATATCAATTTTGAACAAAAGTAATCAAGCCAATGAAGTCATTGAGGATTTAGATACTCGATCATAGGATTAAGTAGCTATGTACTTTAGGCTAATCATACCTCTTTAGAGCGAAGCAATGAAAACCAACTATCAATATTTGAGGTGGCTTTACATACATGACTAAGCTTTATAAGTTTCGAGGACAAAACTCTTTAAGGAGGGAAGGCTGTAATAGCCCGACCCTAAATCATATTTATTTATTTAAATCATGTTTATTTGTTTAATTAATCATGGTTATTTATTTAATTGGTCATAGATATTTACTTAACCAAATCATGTTTTATTAATTCAATTACACCCAATTTAATTATCTAATGAATTCCATTATGTTATTTAAAATTTCTACCTTCATTTATCGTATTTAATCGTCTCGATTGGGAGATATTTTATTTTGGGTCCCACTTTGTAATTAAAGTTTCATGGATCTTCAATTCAAGTTTTGTGATTGATTAAATATCACATGAATCGATATTAGGCTTCAGTAAGCATGATTTAGCGATTGTTTATTTTCTAAACGTTGGAAAAATGTAATGCCGAGCTCTAAAAAATTTTTAATGCAACTTTGAATTACTTTGAGCCCAAAATCACGCCCAAAACCAACCATTTAAGCCCAAAACAACAAGGCCCAAGTTACTTGTCAATTTATTTCCACTAATAGCTATGCTCTGTGACTAATTTTAATTAGTAAAAAAGTACTTTATGACTCCAAATTTTAGCCATACTTAGGCCAACATCCAACCAAATGACCCATCAAAAATTCACACTAAAAAAATTGAAGAGATAAGCAATCCCTTGCTCTCTCTTTCCTACACAAGTGCTGCCAGAAGAGAGACAGCAGCTGCCCCATCTGTTCTAGCCATCTTTGTTGCCTAGACAACTGCTCTTCAGCCACTAGACCAACACCAGCTATACCCCCCAACTCCCAACCACCACACAGCAGCTCCTCTTGCACAAAAACAACTCTAACCCCCTCTTAAACCAAGCATCCAAGAAGGCATACTCTAACTCCAACTTGTGTGGTATCTTGAGTTCTATGGTTTTTTATTTATGGGCTATGTTTGGATGATCAAAATGAAGGTTATTTAGCAATTTTTATAGAGTGTCAAAGTGTTTAAAATTATGGGGAAAGAGTTATTTTGGTTGGATGGTCATGCTTCCTAATTCAAGTTTATTTAGTTGATTGTTGTGATTCTTGCTATAGAGTGTCCTTGAAAGATCTTAAGTGATCATTTTAAGCTCAAATATGGTGATTTGGATGATCATGTCGAATTGCCATGACCTAGGGTTTTATATTTATACATGGATTATGGACATTTTTGGATTTTTGCAGTAGTCAACCACTATCTGAANNACTGGAAATAATTAGCTTGTCCAAAATTTACGAAATTTGTATGATAGATTCTAGATGATATTGAGCAATTTTTGGAAAAATGGCGTGAATTTTAGAGATTTATTTTATGATTTATGAATTTTTGAAGTGAACTGTCCTATTTTAGTGTAAACTAGGCTATTATTCCAATTTTGGCGTAGCATATACTTAGAGAAAATTTCTAAAACTTTTACTGTATATGCTTTATAATATTTGGGAGTTTCTGGCAAAATTTCATGAATTTTGGAGGTGTAATCAGTGAGTTATGAATTTTGAAGAAAACACCCTATTTTTGAATGCAAATTATGTAATTATATATAAATGAAGTTGTTTGGAGTTTGGATATATTAATGGCTTCAAAAATGGATGTTATGCAAATTTTTGGCTAAATTGGTGAATCATGGAAAGTCCCATTTGTCACCAAGAGAGGTTCTTTGGACTAATTATGTAAGCAAATAAATTTATTGGGAGATTGTGGATATTGATGTGAAGAAATATACTGAAAATTTTGTAAGGTTTATCATGCAGTGGTTTTTAAGCATTTTAGCCAAAGTAAGGCCATTATAAGGGGGAAATAAATATTCATGAATTTTATAGGGGCTTCAGCTCGATTTATGAGAGAAAAGAAGAGAAACATGCATTTTGGGAGCTTAATTATGAGTTTTGAATCACTTATGGATATTACAAAGAAAGTACCAAGTTTGTGTAGTTTAATAGCTTTCATTGCGATCAATAATCTATTTAGGGTAAAAAATTATATTTAATGAACTTGTGCATGAAATATGAGAAGTGAGGAGAGCTGTGACTCAGAAATCAAGCCAAGTTATTGCAGTTTATGTTATTTTGAGCCAAGATATATCTCTGTTGCCCTCAAACTTTTATTACTTGCTCAATTTAGAATGTATCAAATGTATTTATCAAGCCAATCTAATGTACTCGCTATTCTCTTTAAACAAGCTATACCTCAGCGAGCCTTAAACTCGTATCAATAACCTATCTTAGAAAAGGCGAAAACCACTCTTCCATTTGTAACCATCAAGGCCTTTTTCTTTATCATCTCATTTATCTCATTGTGGTCTATTTTACTTTCATTTATTTCACATTGGATTTAATTACTTTCATTAATTCAGTTTTGAAGTTATATTGAAATATCCAAGTTATGTATACCATTTAATTACTCAATTTCTATCATACATACTTTTAGTTACTCAATTGTGTGAGTAAGGGTCATTTACTAACCACACATACCTACAATAACATTTATTGAATAGAGTCGAGGCCTAGTCAACATTCCCTATTATGCATAAGTGTTATCAAGTCAAAACATATTTATCAAGTCAGATGACATTTTTAAAAACTCAAGGTACGTCCATTGCCTGTATCTTCAGGAAGCAGAATATGTTTATCAAGTTACAACTCTTAATGAGTTTATCAATGAATTAGTTTGTACAATGATTTGCCATTTAACTTGTGAACCCGTTAGTGATCATCTATAGGGCGTCAACCCATCATTTACTCATCGCAGCTTCAGGCCAAGTCTTGATCGGATTGGCAGGTGTACATCTATGTGTAGATCATATCATTGCAAGGGGCTCACATCCAGATAATAATGGGCAATTCAATTTCATATTACGTTCATTTTCATTATTATTGCGAACTAAATAAATTGCAAAAGTGATCACAGATTAACAGTATTTCTACGCTCATTTTACAATATAAGAATGCATGCACTGAGTTTTAGCTCACGTTTTGTAATTGTTTTCATGTTTTCCATTTTAGGTGATGAAGTATCACATGTTTCTTAGCAAGCCTTTTTGGAAGTCATCAGCTGCTCACAGTGGATTCAGCATAGCTTGAATGTTGGTATCGACATCAGGGTCAAGTTGGGTCTATATTCAGTATACTGGTGTAGTGTGGAGTGCGAGTTAGTAAATGGTATGATTAAATCGATTGTATTGAAGTTTAACTATTATGGACTTTGGTCTTGGAGTGTTTTAGTTTAATAGATATTGTGATTGTGAACATGAGTCACAAGATTAAATAGTTTCAGTGAGCCTTGCTCTTTTAAGGACGACATTGGCGCCTTTTATTGTTAAGTCTTCCGCTATAGTTTTTTATAAATCATGTCATTAGCATTTTGGGGGCGTTACAGATTTGGAATCAGAGCTAAGGTTTCAAGGGCCACTGTGAGCTATCAAGTGTTTATAACTTAGCTATAAGGTGTTTATCGGCTATGTTTGACCAGTTGAGTAAGCTATTGATTATAAGAGCATATGTATAGGTTGGTAATATCCTGAGATTCGAGCATTAGCAAAGTGGAGTGTGGAACCATTTTGGTGACCTATTAGTGAGGAATGCTCTCATTTATCTAGGAGTTGTATTATATGTTTCATTTCTCTGATTCGTTTAAATTTTTGTAATCGTGCACTCCGCGTGTGTGACCCGTTGAGTTATGAACTCCGAGTGTGGCCGTTGAGCTATTGAAGTGCTTCTCTCGATTTGAGGTATCTATTGTAAGGCTTTAAGTCAAGTTTTAGTCAGTTTTCAGGTGGAGCTCTGTCCGTTTTGCACAAGCATTTAAGACGTTTATTGAGATGTGTTAATATTCCTGATCTTAGGTACAGTGATGGTTAAAACCCGATGTGGGGATGCCATTTGCAACTTCTTAAAGGATTAATATAGTGTCAAGTTAGATGTAAAACTCCAGATGAGAAAATGCTTTGGGGAGCCATATCTTTGAAATAACCGATATGAGATGAACATTACAATGAGTGCTTATATTTGGTGATAACAGTTAGTAGCTTATGGTGTACTACTTGGCATTATATGGGTGGTACGAGTAAAATTAAGCTGTCATTCTTAACATTAGGACCTTACATCAGTAATGCTCCCATTACTTCCTGTCATTGACTTATATCTGCCCTAGTTACCTTGAATTGTTCAGAGGCATCATTTCTTTGCCACGAACACTCTCTTGATTTGCAATGAAGTGTTTATGGAAAATCTCATATGTGATCTGTGGGAAGTTATTTAAACACATCTTAGCAACCTTTCATATAAGCGATTCAAATCCTGACAATCATAATCTTTTAATTCTCTATTTCTATAATGGAGCCTATAATGACCTTGGTGTGCATTACTTTGTGATTTGTAGTTCTTCCTAAGCATATTTGATCCATTCTACTTGAGTTCAGTAACCACTGTATTCATGTTTTTATGGTCACCTGCGTTAACTCCTTACTTCTATTTGTGCACTATTCATTTGTTGCTTGCACAGCCTTTGGTTGCTTCAAACCCAGTCATTGAGTGCCCTTTCAGCAATTAAATGGATTCATATTGTTCGTGCTTCTATAGCACCGAACGTTATTTTGACATACTATTCTATGGCCGTGACTGCAAATCATTACTCAAATTATTTTGCAAATCCTTTCTTTAAAATAAACGAAGAGAATTGAGGACAATGTTAATCAGAAATCCACAAATTGAGATTACAAAATGAATGATAAACCTAAAAATTATCTTAATTCAGGTGAAATAGAGGGAGAAATAGATGAAAACTCTCAAAATAATATAAAAACAAATAGGTAGTGACCAATATGGCTCATGAGAAGAAGAACTACATAAAAAGTAAGTTAGAGATAAATTAAAAGCAAAAAAGACAAAGGGTTAAATTGGGGTTGTTGAGAGTTGGAACTCGATACAAAAGATATATCATTTGAGGAAGAAGGGTTTTACTTTCTATGTTTTTTCATCAAAATTCTTTAAATTTTCATCGGGTACCGGGTACTGGGCCTGAGTTCGAGTCTAGAAGTACTGGACCCAATTATAACTGGGTCCTAAATTTTGGAACCAGTCCCAGATTTAATCGAACCGGGTCCAGGTCCATACCCAATGGGCCCAAACCAATTCTGGGCCTGAAACTGGGTCCTCAATCTTTTTGCTCACTCTGATGTGAATGGCTAAAGGTTTAAACACTCACTCCTAAGACCCTAATGGCCAAACATCCCAACCGAAAGGTGCTGAGCCACTTAGACCCTACATGACGAGTCTAACCATGAGGAATGACCGTGCCTTGCTAAGTAATTCTCAATGTTGAAGGATCAGTAAGAAGATTGTGCTCGTCAACATGACTAAAAATCAGCTAATAGGGAACTGACAGAGAGCTGGCCTGGCAGGATGCCTAGCCAAGACATGACCACTAGACTTAAAGCATGGCTAACCTAAGCATCAAGCTGGAACCTTAAGCTTGCATAAGTAGCTCATCCACCAAGCCCGCACTGTTTCCCAGTCCTTAGCCTCTATGGTGTTATTAATCTCCTTGAAACGAAATTCATAACCCACCCATTCTCTACACCTTAGTCTACAACATAGTGAAAATAGGCCTTGTGCATGTGAAGTGAATCCCCTAATATCTCCTCTAACTCCCACTCATGTCGCCAGTTGAAGTTCGGAGCTAACACATTCCACCATGTATGGGGAAGAGGGGGATAGGAGGCAGTCATCAGGTAGCAAGCCAGGAGATCTAGCACTTATTTGTTCCAGCATCATAGAGCTCCCACTTGACATGGCGAGAGGCAAGCAGAATAACATAGAAACGCAGGAAGAAAGTACAAATTGGCAAGGGATTATAACCCTATTTATAAGTCATAGAAAATACACATTTAAAACCATAAAAAGATATGTATCTAATCACTTATCTCCCAGTTGGATTTGAAAAGAAAAATTATGTCACCATAAAAGACCCATAAAACTCATACCTTATATCCATGAACACGAAGCAGAACACATATTCTAAACCCTAATGTTATGCTTCAGGTTAACCAACTGGTACAACCTGGTCGGAGATACATGTAGCAAGTTCTAAAAAGCATTTAACAAAGTCTCCTTGCTACAGGTGACAAGATCAAAAACTTTAAATCAAAAAATACACAACATTATTAGGCTCCCTGAGCTTTCACAGCATAACTCTCTCAAGAATCCTTTTCCTAAATCTTACATTCTTTCATGGAATAAGCCTCCTCCACAGGCTTCCAATCAAACCCTGAATGAACCCTCATGAAGCATCTCTAAGCCATCTATTATTCTCAGTCATAGTAGGACCGCACAGAGGATTGACCTTCATCACCAGCCTTGTATTCGGCTATAGCTCGATCACCCGCTTGATGCATTTCCTAGTAGGTTGTCATCTGGAAAGCTTTAAATTCTCCTGTAAGGTTTGCCATGTCATGATTGCACTCTCGATCCATATGCTCTATGTTGGCCTTTGTCTCTTCATATTCCTGCTGAAAGTGTATACAGACCTCTTTAGTAGCAAACAACTCTTCTGAATGTTGAACCTTAAGGCGTTGGAGTTTGTTTGTCTACTGAGAAGGCCCATGTATGCTTTCAGAAGGAATATGAAGAGACAAAGGCCAACATGGAGCGTATGGACTAGGAGTACAAGGATGACACAACAAACCTTATAAGAGAATTTGAAGCTTTCCAGATAACCGCCTACCAAGAAATGCGTCAAGTGGGTGCCTATGCCATAGCTGAATACAAGGCTAGAGAGGAGAGTCAGTCCTTTGTTCAGGCCAAGAGATGGCTCA
>NCQT01070959.1:20608-31052 GCA_002740465.1 Stenocereus thurberi
ATCTTGGCCCCATACGTACTGGCTTCTCGTTCATAGCCCAAGAGAGCCATGTCACCTACCTTAAGACCTCTGCCACGACACCCCCAAAACTACACTTGCACCCAATTCTGCCATTTGTTTAGTCCACCATTTGTGTGCTCCCGTGCATGTGCGTGAGAGAGAGAGAAGGGGGTGTTGCTGATGTTTTAGGTGATGTACCAGTAAAAGAGTGAAGGCAGTGGTGTGAGAAAGACAAAGGTAACAATGTCGGTGAGAGAGAGAGGAAAATGAGGTGACTATGGTGGGAAGGGGACTTGCTTAAGTTGGCTAGTTGGTGTTCAATATGTTTTGTGGAGGAAGAGTTGGTAGACCACCTTTTTGTCCATTATTGGTGGGTCTTCACTCTCCATGTTATGGCATTCGTCAATATAGTTGATGGGGATTAGTTGGGTGCAATCTCAAACTATAAAAGATGTTTTTGGTAGGGTTGAGAAGAAGGTTAAAGAAGAGTTCGATTCTACGAGTGTGGAAGTTGATGCTGTAGGGTATTTGGTGGTGCACTTGGAAGGAGAGAATTTTCTTGACCTTTAAGGGCAAGACTAGGTCTTTTCAAGCTTTCAAACTTCATTTTTTGAGAACTCTGTATGGTTGGACTGTATATCTAAAGCTGAAAGCTTTGCCAAATTTTAACTGCCTAAAAAGTGGACATGGAACCCCGTAACCAAATTTCCCCCCTGTTCTCCCTTTGTGATTTCTTTCCCTTTTCTTGGACTAAGTTGAACTATTTTCCCTTAATTTTAAAAGTTAATCAAGTTATACAAACAATAAAAATGTGCACATTACAAATGTGTGCATGATTTTTTACTAGCTATGTAGAACTTAATTAATACACTTATAGACATCGATATAGAATGTGTTTATTTCTAAAATCTGATTCAAATGTTATAAGCTTGTTAATTTCTTACATTAAGAATGAAATCTTTGTAGTTGTTCATCTAGTTAGAGGGTGAGATTTGCTCAAAAGTAAAATCATGTCAAAGAATCTCAACATAAGGCAACCAAAGTGACCTTATCTTTGAACCTTACCCTATGGTTCTTATCACTAAAACAAGCTTGAATTGAAGCCCCTATGTTCCTAACAGGTGTCTAACTTGTGCACCAAGTCATGCACAAGTAGTGCATTTGGTAACTTCCTTCTCAACTTTATAATCTCTCAGTTGCTTCCAAAGAGAATATCGGAGCAGATGATTTATGAGGCTTTGGTTTCTGGTGTTTTGGCTAACTTATTGAATGAAAAACCAAACTTTTATGGAAGTGATCCTTTTTCTATGGAGGAGTAGTGGTGGGTGCGTGAAGCAAGCAAACTTTTGGTTTTTGGTTTCCAGATACCTTAGGCAACACAAATATTGCAAGGGCAAAAAAATGAAGTTCAAAGGATGTTTTCTGTAATGATTGAGAAGTGCTTTCTTGGTTGGGCGGCCACCAATGGAAAGGTTCCAATGGAGGATCTGCTTAAAAGGAGAAACTTTCAATTGGCTAGTAGGTGTCCTATGTGTTTTAAGAGGAAGAGACGGTGGACCACCTTTTTGTCTATTGTTGGTGGGTTTCTGATTTGTGGCATTTGTCATTATCATTGATGGGGGTTAGTTGGGTGCACCTTCACAGTATAAGTGATGTTTTGGTGTCTTGGAAAAGAAGGTTATAGGGTAGTTGGATCCTAAGAGTTTGGAAGTTGATGCCTCTGGCTATTTGGCGGACTGCTTGGAAATAGAGGAATTGCCGTATTTTTTAGGGCAAGGCTATGACTATTCAAGACTTCCTAAGAGTTTGGAAGTTCTCAATCATGGTACAAAGTTGTCTTTTTTTGGATTTTGTTGATATGATTATAGTAGAGAGATTGAGGGCAGGAGGTTATTTTGTGATTGCTCTCCTTTTGTGCATGGGTGGCATTCCCTTGGTGTGTTTTTAATACTTATAAAGTGATTAAAAAAAGCTTTCGATTTGATTCCTGACAATAGATTAAACTCATTAGTCATGTGAGAAAACATTTTCAAGAGAAATTCAGCACGCACTGAAAAAACTCTTAAGCTTTAAAAAAATATATGAAATTAATCATAATTCAATTTTTTTTAAAGTAATAACAAATTATATCAACTATGCCAAGGGGGATGTCACACGTGTACAAAAGGTCCGCCAAAAAGACCTCACTGTCAAGCTCTTTTGAATGATATTATCCCCTAATTGAGCATTCAACTCCAACTATGCAAAATCTGTAAAAAATAAAAAAGAGCTTGAGCTCTGGGTAGGACATATCTTTGCCTTCAAAATATGCCAATTCCTGTCCTATGCACATCACTAAATAGCTGATGGGATAATCTTCCAAATATTAATCATAATCCAATTGCAGTTAAAAGTATCTTCAGCTGAGAACTTTAGAGATTAGTTTCCAAAAATATATAAGGTGTTACAAACCCCCCTAAAGGAAGAGCCCAATGCAAAGCTGGACCCATGCCTAAATATTGAGCACAGCCAAAGACATAAAATTATAGACCAAGAAAAAGACCTCAGTGCAAAGCTGGATCCATGCCTAACAATTGAACTTAGCCAAAGCCAAAGACCACAGATTGGGGACGTCGTTAATTTGGAACATAATACTTTTTTCCCTTCAAAATTAGTTCTCAAGCATGGCCTTGCTTTGCAGATAAGCAGTATGCACATACATGTCCCATCTTATTTGCTAAACAATCAGTGCCATTAGAATATTTATAATTTAATGAACGAATCTGCTTTTTTGCTTTCTATTTGGGAGATCAAAGATGTACACAGTGTTGGTCCAATTTGGAAGGGAAGAAAAGGGGTCATCATACGTGTACCTTGGAAGGATTTTCTACATAAAATTGTTGGGCAGTTAAAAGTGGTCGTGATTAGTGAGATGTAAGCAATAACAACAAGAACACTCAACGTGGGCCCCCCTCAGCACGTCACCCTTAAGAGATGTGTAGAACAGCTTTGCGAAAACCCCTTTTTTTTGTACATACTAAAACCTTGTGTTAGAGAAATGTCACGTGATTAAGGGAAGGAATATGATAATGATACACGTCTGCATATAAGGACTTAGTGAACTTGAATGATTGATTTAAAAAAAAAAATGCAATTGTTACACAAAGCAACAAAAATCGTAGACTAAGCTCATCTCATTGATGGCAACAAAATAAACATTGGTGACTAATGCAACTCTAAATTATGTAATGCTAAGCACAAGTAACCAAACCTGGAAAAGTGTTGCTTGCATGCTTGCTTAGATCCGTAAATAATGGGTTATTAAGAACTTAAAAGCAAAGGATGTGCAAGGAATTACTCATTTGAGGTCATTAGTGCCCTCCAGTCGACATTGAGCAATGTTATCATCAATCTTCACACAACCAGATACGTTTTCCTATCTAAACTTTTCTATGTTTGGTGTTATAGTGGTACCCATGTCGTAATTTTCCTGCTGTCGTGTATGCTTCCTCATGAAACTTGCACTCCCAACAGAATATTTAATCTTTGACCTATTACATCTAAAACCTTTAGACTTCAAGGTTTCTCTCCAATGGTCTAACTAGGTTTTAAGTCCTCTTATGTCATCAGTTAGGACTATATCATCTATGAATAACATGCACTGGAGCACATCCTTCTGAATCCCTTAACTAACTCATCCATAATTCTCACAAAGAGATAGAGACTTAAAGCAACATGGTGCAGCCCATATCGATACGAAATTTCTTCGGTCCCTGAGTGTCTTTTTTTCGAACCATCTTCCATAACATCTGTCCAGGCAATTTGTCACATGCTTTCTCAAGGACCATAGAACCATGTACAGGTCCTTGCTATCTCTTTAATGTTCTACTTCCTTGCATAAAACAAAACTAGACCTCTGAATTTGGCATCTTAGCAACCTAAAAATGAAATTAAATGGCTCACGAAACTAAACGGCTCATTAGCTACATAATCCATACATCAAGTGGCATTCGATTAGGCTTCCCCTTTGTTTTTGGCAATACCTGTTTGACACTTAATTTTTTGTTATGATGAAATAATCTAGAATTTTGGTAGTTATAATTAGTTTTGCTTGGCTAACGTTAATTAGGGATCCTTTGATTAGAGAGGGGCAGAGGGGAGTGGTCGGTGAAGCTAATGGTGTCCTCACAGTCATCGGAGGTACCGCTAAGATCCTCCAGATCTTGGGTCTCTAGGAGCCGCCGGCACTCTGTTCGCTGGCTTTTTTTCCACTTCATCGAGTTGCTTTTTTCAGATCCCTTTGCCTTGGTTGGTCTTCGTCGTGTGCCATCTAGTGGGATAGCATGGTTGTCATTATATTTCTTGCCGCCAACGACATTTCTAGCCACCGGAATCTCACCGGAAGATTTCCTCCCGTCATCTTCTGCATCAGAAAGACCCGACTTGCCTAGCCATGGGATTGTTTCTACTGTTTTTGTGTCTGGTGGGCCTTTTTCCTTCCCTGTTTTTTTAATTTCTTGCTTTCGCACTTGTAACCTGGTGCAACTTTGGAGGGAAGCTTGGTTTGACTAAACATGGCCGGAAGGCCGGATTTAGTTGCACCCCTTTCTTGCTGGTCGGGTGTGTTGTTTGTGGCCTTTTTCCCCTTTTCTTCTCTGCTGCTAGCACCATGTATGCCTGACTGAGGATTGAAGGGAAGTTACCAGAGTTTTTTGGGGGCGGAAGAGGTGGGCTTCGTTTTAGGGTTGCTGAATCTAGTAGAAGGAGAAGGGCTTTCATCATCTTCAGCATGCAGGGTTTCAGATGATTGGTAGCGGAGATGGTCCGTTTCTGTCCTTCCAAGTACTACCGTCTAAGGGTGAGAACTTTTTGAGGTGGCAGTTCATTTGGCTCTAACAGTATCGAACCTCCAGCCAGTCAACGACAATTATCTTTCTCAAAAGTGATAAAGTTGATGGCTGGTTTGGAGTCACAAAGATCTTGAAATAGTCTCTTATTAGTGGACACAAGATGGCCTCCACACATCACAAGTCTGGTCCAGTTGACTTCAGTTCTAGAGAGGGGAGGCATTTGTTTTTTGCAAATGTTGCTCGAAGAGGTGTAGCCGTTTAGGCGGCTCACAGAGATCTTCCTTCAAGGGTGGGAGATCTCGATGATGCCTTCGAACTTGAAAAAGATTTTTCAAAGGAGGAAGTGTGGAAGACGATCAATAACTTTGGCAAGGATAAAGCTCCGGGGCCCGGTGGCGTTAAAATTGCTTTTTCTTCCAAAATTGTTTTAGAGTGTGGTCAAGGAGGAGATTATGGGACTGTTTGTTGATTTTCATAGGAATGGTGGTTTTAAGAAAAGTCTTAACGCCACTTCCATTAGCTTGCTTCCTGAAGCGGCCGGGCAGATGACATCAAACAATTTAGACCATCTTGCTGGAAAGTGGATATAAAATTCTAGCTAAAGTCTTTGTGTCAAGATTGAGAAAAGTCACTTGGCTTAGTTCTTTGCCCGTTGGATTGATTACCTATTTACCTCCCATCATCTTACCTTGCCCTTGTTGAATAAAAACAGGAGAGAAACAAGAAGAGCGGCCACAAAACACAGCAAACAGAAGAGAAAGACTGCTTATGTTTTATTGCTGGAAGTATATCGACTTTTAGGTGATTAAAAAATACTAATGAGTGCCTATATTTATAGGCTAACAAAAAAACTAGCACAGCAAAAAATCTGGGAAGTTGATCCGCAACTCCTAAGATCGTGCCTAAAGGAAAGGTAACAACCTGACAATGCTAAAATTCAGGAAACACACTGGGGGAAAAAAAGACTTGGTCAAAGTTTTTTTTTTAATCAGTTTTCAACACTCCCCCTTGATTCAAAATTGCAAACTCCAAGCTATATTTTGAAGAAGTCGTGCTTGGTTCTGCTATGAAAGGCTGGGTTCTTTGTCATAGCAATTGTTGACCTATTGTCAGAAAAGATTTCAGTTGCACCAGCTTGCTTTTGATTGAAATATGAAAGAAGTCTTCCCAACCAAACAGCCTGCCAGGCTGATGAAGTTGCTGCTATATACTCCGCCTCTAAAGTGNNTAAAGCCACCACTTCCTGCTTCTTTGAACTCCATGAAATCACACTAGACTCAAGGTTTGAACATATATTCCGATGTGCTCTTTCTATCATCAATGTCTCCAGGCCAACCACTAGATGTAAAGAAAGTTAACCTGAAATTTGATACTCTTGAGTACCAAATTCCATGCTCTTTTGTACCTGCAACATATCTCAGTATTCTCTTTGCTTCTCCAAGATGAAGCTTGCTTGGATTGTGCATAAATCTGGACATAACTCCAACAGCAAAACTAATGTCTGGCCTTGTATGAGTCAAATAATTTAAATCACCAACAAGACATCTAAAATATGTAGCATTTGCCAATTCAGCACCGTCATCGCTTCTTGTTAACATTCATGGGCGTGCCAGCAACCTTGCAGTTTCCCATGTTGAACCTCTTCAAAAGATCCATTGCATATTTTCTTTGTGAAATAAAAATTCCATCTACACCATGTTTCACCTCAAGACCAAGAATATAATGCAATAAATCTGACATCTAAATTTCTTCACCATGCAAGCTTTAAATTCGGCAACAATAAACTTACTTGAGCCCATATAAATCATATCATCAACATAAAGGTATACCACCAAAAAAATCATTCTCACCTTCTCTCTTTAAATAAGGAGTGGACTCATGAACACTTCTTTCAAAACCATTCTCCTGAAATAAGAATCTATTTTGAAATACCATGCTTGCGGGGCTTTTTTCAAGCCATACAATGCCCTTTTCAACCTGTAAACTTTATCTTCATGGCGTCTAATCACAAACCTTCAGGTTGTGAGACATAGACTTCTTCCTCCAAATCATCATTCAAAAATGCAGATTTCACATGAAATTGGTGCGCAGGCCAAAATAATTGAGCAGCTAGTGCTAAAAAAGTCCTCACATTTTCAAAGTGAGCAACAGGAGCAGGTTTCTTCATAATCAGTACCTTGTTGTGAATAACCCTTTACAACAAGCCTTTGTTTTTAGATGCTCCCATCTGCATGATATTTCGTTTTGAACACCCATTTGAGCCCAATTGCATTTTTTCCTTTTGGTAAGTCTACCAAATCCCAAGTTTGATTTTTTTGAATGGCTAGCAGCTCCTCTTCCATGGCTTTGCACCACTCGGCCTCCTTCCTAGCTTCTTGAAAGAAAATAGGATCTGTGATAAGCAAAGAAAAGATGCAAGATGTATTATAATCAGCATATTGGGGATTCCGCTTCCTGGTTCTTGTTGATCTTCTGAGGGGAGGAGTAGCTGAATGCTCCTCCTCGGAAGCTGCAGGTGAAGAGTTTATGTTTGGTGACGTTGGAGGTGAACGTGCAGAAGCTGATTCAGGTTTGTCAATTGAAGGCACTTCTACCGGAATCCCTTGTTGTACTTGCTCTTCATCCCAGCTTGCAGCTTCTTGAAGACCACATCCCTGCAAATGGTTATTTTGCCACTAGAAGGATTATATAGTTTATATGCTTTGGATTCAGAGGAATAACCAACAAAAATATATTTCTCAGACTTTTATCAAATTTATGAGAATAAGTTTTAAGCAAAGCATAAGCTATACAACGAAAAACTCTTAAATGGCTCACCGTCGGCCTTCTACCTATCCAAGCCTCATACGGTGTTTGATTACGAACATCCCTTGTAGGGGACAGATTCAGAATGTACACTGGTGTTACTACAGCTTCATCCTAAAAATAAGTAGGAAGACTTTTTGCTTGCATCATGCTTCTGGCCATCTCCACTACAGTTCGATTCTTCCTTTCGGCTACACCGTTTTTGTTCTGGTGTGTAAAGTGAAGTATGCTCTATGCAAATTCCATATTCTTCACAAATATCTTTAAACTCAGTTGAGAGGGATCTTTAAACTCAGTTGGTCATGGTTTCCTGTCAACTGTGTTTGCCTCACTGATAACCTGGCTCCAATACCAATTTGTGGAATAAAAACAGGAGAGAAACAAGAAAAGCAGGCACAAAAAACAGCAAACAGGAAAGAAAAAGTGCTGATGTTTTATTGCTGGATGACTTAGGTGATTAAAAAATACTGATACATGCCTATATCTATAGGCTAACAAAAAAACTAACACAACAGAAAATTTGAGAAGTTGATCCATAACTAGCAAAAAATTTGCAACTGCTAAGATCACACCTAAAGAAAAGGTAACAACCTAACGGTGCTAAAATTCAGGAAACAAACTTCAAAAAAAAAAAATAGGACTTGATCAAAGATTTTTTTTGAACCAGTTTTCAATAGCCCCCCTGGTGCAAATTTCAAGAGCCAAGTAAGGTGGCACCCAATTGTGGAAAGGTTTCGTCATAAATTTGTAAGGTGGAAATCAAAGCTTTTGTCTAATGGAGGTAGGTTGACCTTATTAAAGAGCAGTTTATTGAGTCTGCTTATTTACTTATATTCTGGTTCACTATCCTAGTGCATCGCCAATCGTTCAGAGAGAATTATGAGGGATTTTCTTTGGTCGAACAATGAATCGGGTAGCGGTTTTCATTGGGTTAATTAGGGAGAAGTTTGTTGTTCCAAGCATGAGGGAGGGCTAGGCGTAAGACTTCTTCGGCGTATGAATGGAGCTCTTAAGACTAAGTGGTTTTGGCATTTTGCTAAAGAAGATAATGCTCTTTGGAGGAATGTGATCATCACAAGATATGTGGTTGATATTCTTGATTGGCGGACCTAAAAAGCCGCTTGGCTCATGGGGTGGGCTATTAGACGTCTATTTGAGCAATGTTGGAACGTTTCAAATCCTTAGTGCATCTTGAAGTCAAGAATAGGTTTAGGGTGCTTTTCGGGCATAATGTTTCGTGTGGGATCGAGCTCTTAAGATTCAATTCCCTCATCTTTTCAGGATGACACTTCTAAAAGATGTTATCGTGCAAGATGTGATCTCTTGGAATGGTGACCAAAGTCACTGTTACATTACTTTTTCAAGAAGGCCCAATTATTAGGAAGAGGGTAGTGTGTGCGAGTTTTTGACAACTGTTGCCAAAATGAATGTATTACTGGAGGGCATTGATACAATTGGTTAGCCATATGACCCTAAAAGTTCTTTCACCATCAAGAGTTTCAGTCAAAGGCTTTGTGATGGTGTTAATTGTCCTGATTTTCCTTTTTTTGCCATTTGANNNCTAAAGCACCTATGAAAGTGTGCTTTGTTTAGGCAGCTATTAAATGAAAGATCCCTACAGAGGGTGTGCTTAAAATAAGAAATTTCAAGAGGCCTAGTCGGTGTTTTATGTGCCTTCAAGAGGGGGAAACAGCGGACCATCTCTTTATCCATTTTCGTTGGGCTTCACCTCTTTAGCATTTATCTCTTTCCCTGATGTTAGTTGGGTGCAACCGTCTTCGGTCAAGATGTGGTGGTAGCGTGGAGAAGAAGAATGAAGAATAGTTGGGTTTCTTGTGTTTGAAAGGTGATTCGTTTGGCTATTTGGTGGTGTACTTGGAACGAAGGAAAGGAATCATCGGATTTTCAAGGAAGAAGCCTTGTTCTTTCAAAATTTCAAGCTCTACTGTTTGAATAGTTTGAGTTTTGTGCTTAATGGTGGGAAAAGTTCAATTATTTGGGAGTTTGTAGATAATATTATGCATGAGAGCTTGATGGCTTTTTTTTTTTTTTTTTGGCCGTTATCCTCATTTATACAAGGGTGGAATTCCCCTTGGTGTCTTTCTCATGCATTTTTTGATTACTCATAAAAAAAATGTAGAAATTTTGGTGGTCCTCAAATTATCAGTAGGTTCTTCCGCCAACACTCTTCCTTCCTTCATCCTTGGTTCGTCCCTAGACCCACACCTACTTGTTCCGAGCCTCTCTTGTCCTTTCCCTTGCTTTTTCCAAATTGAACACTTCATCTCCTCTTCATTAGTTTCCAACCTTTGGTCCGTGCCTCATATGTGTTGGTTTGGCTTCTGTAATAGCTTTTTTCGCTGCCTATCTCGTACTGTATCTTCCCGTTTCTTTTCCTCTTTTCCTCTACTACCCCCTCTTAAGACCCCCAGGATTTCTGGATCTCAGTCACTACCCAAATATTGTTTGCATCATCGCCCTTGGTGAGATCCAGATGAAGCAAATCCGGTGTGATCATTCTCTTACCTTCTACAAGATCAGCTAAGACAGCTCCACTCTTTAGTCCTGCGCTTGAGGAGGGTCAGTTTGTATTAAATCATACTTGTTGAGACTTCATAAACTCACAAACCTCATCTACCATAAGGTAGGCTCTTCTAATCTCTAAAGTAACTCAAAGACAAGCTGGACTGGGTTAAAGATGAATTGAAGTAATCCAAGGAAGTGTTGGAAAAGCATCTCCATGAAGCCCAAGAATATGCCCGATCAAACCCAAGAATATGGCAGCCCAAGTTAGCAAAGAAAAGCAGCAC
>NCQT01070970.1:7925-17970 GCA_002740465.1 Stenocereus thurberi
AAATGAAACGAATACCCAAAGCTCAATAATGAAAAGAGCACACCAGGAGTGCCAACCATTGCATGATGCTTGGCTTGGGAAAGCTGTCCGTGGTCCCGCACCTACCATTGTGATGTCTGTGTCTTGCAAAAATCTCTGCAAGTCTAGCTGTAAACTTTTCTGCATCCTTTTCTCTGATTCTTATTGTTATCGTTTCTCCTTGTATTAAAAAAACGATAAATCAATTGGCTTTCTATTGGGATGGGGACACATGCTCGAGGGTTGTTGCCTTGTCGGTACTTACTGTTTGTTTGTTGATTGCTACAAGTCAGGGTGCAGAAGGGACTATAAATTTTCAGTGCGATTATTCATCCTTTTCTTTCGTCGGTCTTCTCTTAGTTTTTTCCTTTTCATCCTCAAATTCGCTTATTTCCTTATAACAAATTTGAGTATCGAAGGTGCATATAACATTACCCAAACTTGATCTGAATTACCGATTGAAATATGAACTTGGCATGAATCAGCTGATTTTGACATGATTTAGTAGTTTATTTTAAAAATATATTATATTTTAAATACAAGTAAAAATAAGGTACTTTCAATGCTAATATAAAATTGAACTGTTTATTAAGTAAATCAGTTCAAATTGACCCGTTTTCCCTAACTCTAGCATAATTGTAAGAGCACCAGGTCAATCGAATGCTAGAAGTCCTACTAACACATGTTCATCATTCCGTCCGTTTTCCAATTTCAAGAAGGGTTTTTCCCTTGAGACCCCGGGTGCATATGGACGTAACCTTGCATTCATGACTGAATGCGGTAAAGGTCGCGTGAGTAGGTGGTTTAGGAATTCCATAATACCCGAACCATAACGCACAGTTAATTAGACAATTCGAGCTAGCATGCGGTGTGGCCTGCGGCAATTGTGAGTTGGAGCACTAGCCGGTAATTGATGGTCTATTCTTAAAGACTAAATAGTTCATTATTTAAAAATTTTAGCGAATATGAACTTCTCATATTCATATTCTGTAAATATTTAAAAAACAATTTCTTCTTTTGTTTTTATGTTTTCTAAGTGTGTAGACCGTTTGAATGTGGTTTGGAGTGGTTGGGTTCGCGTGCCGGGTGTGGGCTGATTCATGGTTATAGGTTAGTTCGTCTATTGGAACTGCAACACTTGCAATGGACCTTGAACCACGGTCAGGAACCCACAGGTCAGATTTCACGGGCTGACCTAGTGACCTGTGGTTTTGTATGAAGTAGTTATGGGTAGGCCAGGTTTTACCCCGCCCATTCGCTGCTTTAAATTAGCATTTAGCATGGCTAATGGCTTATTTTTTTTGTCGGTAAATTGAAGTTGGTAAAAGGGAGAAGTTGATTGAGATAGCTTGAAGTGGATTGAAGTTGGTATTTTTTGTTGAAGTTGGTTTAGGTGGATTGAATTTGACATATTTTTATATGATGGGTTGAAGTTGCTTAAAATAGAGAGAATAAAATTTTGAAAGAGGTTGGTTGAAGTTAGTTGAAATTGATTGAAGTTAGTTAAAGTTGTTATTTTTTATTGATGTGGGTTAAAGTTGATTGAAGTGGGTTACAGTTGGTTAAAGTAGGTTGAAGTTGATAAATTGAAAAAAACGAACGAAAAGAAAAGACCCTAAGTAGGAACCATTGGAAAACTAATAACTCGTTGAATCCCTTGGAGAGATGGAAACCTGGGCTTNATATGTTTTCATTTTCATGGGGACAATTACATTTGTGAGTCCAAAACTCCAAGACATATATCATTGAAGGGGTGATTTGAAGGTCATATTTGGAAAACAGATGCTAACTGTTAGCTGTTAGCTTTTGAAGTAATTACTTGTAGAGAAACTGTTGGATAAGAATAACTATTTTTGACAAAGTTGTGAAACAAAAAACTAATTATCAAAAAAATTCTTCCAAAAAGCTAATAGAATTAGCTTTTTTGTCCAAAAAGCTATTTCAAATAGTCATTTTACTAAACATCCAAATTAACTTTTTAACTGGATTAAATAGCTAATTTTGGTCCAAAAATCTGTTTTTGGTCAGAAAGATGTTTGCGAAACACCCTTGAAATCGTTGAAGATTATTGATGGAGCCTCTAACAAACTTATATTAATATTTCATGTGGGGAGTAGTTGCAAATGAGGTGGATTCTACATCTTGTTTTTCTTAACTTTGATTGAAGTTAGATAACGGCATCTATTGTGCCACTAGAGCTCCTTCCTCTGTCATGTGGCTTGCTTTCTATTCCTTCCATGCCGTCTTTGTTTGCTTAGCTATTTTATCGGGTAGAAAAGTCTATTTTTGGTTGTAGATTCTGAAGTAACCCAACAGGGGTCTTTGAGTAGTCCACTAATTTCAACCGAAACTGTAATCTGGCTAATTAGTATCTTTCCAACTCATAAAAATTGTGTAAAGTGGTCAAGGAATTCATATTTTAATTGCTGATCTTAGAGATTTTACAAACTTATAAGTAATAACTTCTATTAATTTTTACGGTTTATTAATTTTAATTTTCTACGTACTTGATGAACTTTGCAAGAAAAATGAAGGCCAAAGTATAACCTATTTGTCCTGTCATTTCCACCTTTATGGGTTAGAGAAAATGTAGTTGATAAAATAATTAAAAAGCTTTATTAATTGTCTTCTCATTAAAAGAGAGAATGCCTATTCATTATCGTTTGTTAATTTACAACTAATAAACTAAGGGGTGAACAATTCATCTATTTATATCACAGTACATTTATTCACATATCCTCGTAATGAATAATTCAATAAAGCTTAATCTGTGCCGATGCCTAGCACAATGATTTCGGTTAATTATATAAAGGTAACAGATGTCCTAATGTTTTCTGTTGGACCTCCATGTACTAGGGAGTGGGAAGGACTGAGGAGGCAGATGAGCTTCGTATTTACGGTTTCTGAGGTCCCACTGCCAATCGTTACAAAATTTGACCCTTGCAAATTCCCCCGTAGAAGCTGTAGCTAGAATCCCTGCGTGGGGCTTTACGGTTCAAACACTTTACATGGCGTTGAACTGAAGAAGTTGTGCCGAACCCATGGTCTAGAACGCTGTCTTGCCCTGCTGGCCGTATAGGAGTTTAGTGTGTTCTATTGGTATTATTCGTGCTCTGACGCCTGGCATAATCCACGAGCGGAGTGAAGCAGTCAAATGTGGTGAGGTCTGGTGAACTTCATGAACTTGTCCGTTTTACTTATTAGGGAAGTTCTGATATAGCTTCTGAGATTATGGAATAGGATACATTTCTCAACATCAACCAAGTGGGTTGGAGCTTATTCTTTTAGCTTTTAGAAGCAGTAGCATCCTTGCTCGTAAGGCTTATAACTAAATTTTTATACCTTTGTATCTTTATCACTTGTTACAACTCTTTCCAATCCTTGCTATTTATAACTATATATAAATCTTAATATCATTACTCCTTGCAAGTTTCAATTTCTTATCGTTTACTATCAAAGTAAATGCCAAAATAGGGTCCTCAGAATTGTGAATTGTAATGCAATTTTGCATGTTTTATGGTTTCCCCATCATTAATTTAGTCGTCAATAAGCCAATAAAGCTAAGTAACATCCAACATTAAGAGCAAGGCTAAGGAGAAAGCGATGTACAATATGCCAAAAGCCTCGATGGACAGATGTATACCCCTAGAATAACGAAGCTAATATTCTCTTAAGGCATGTTCTTCTCAACTTATCATAAAGAATTTGTTGTTGAGTCTTGCTAATGAATGGTTAATGTCATTGATAAGTGCTAATGATTATTGATGAGTGGTGAATATTCATCCATTGACAGAACTATAACTAGGAAATATGATTTAAGTGCCGGTTGATATTAATGAGTGCTGATTAGCATTGAATGCTAATGATAAATATTTATAATTTGTTGAAAAGAATACAATCTTAGTTTCCATTTGTGATTGTGATATGTGAATTGTAAGGGATGCAAATGTTGGCACCAAAGGATCCTAGGTCCCCTCTTCCGTCATGCATATGTGCATAACAATCACATAGGTTGACGAAAACTAACTTACGACTTGTTTTTGAATGCTTTTGAACATAGGTACCTTTTTTTTTTTAATGAAAGAGGAACAATAATAACATTAGGTGCTTCTTCTTACAAAAGTATGTCCAACTACATCATCAGCTAAAATTGTCCTGAGGGCTGGTAAAAAACATAAATTAGATGAAAATGAAACAGTAGTGGAATGCCTAAATTTAGACAGCGAGTCTGCTGCCATGTTTGACTCTCTGAATACATGGTTAGTGGTACTTTGAATGTCTTGATCTCTCCACACTTGAATATCTTTGATAATATTATGAATCTACCAAGGGATGTGAATCTTCCCCTCCAAAGCTTGGATCACTATCTTATTGTTGCCTTCTACAATTAATTGATAGAAACCCACTTGAATAGCTAAAGCTAACCCATCGCGTAGTGCTCTAGCCTCTGCGACTAATATTGAAGTGTTACCGTAATAAGCTACTCCAGCCTTCAGTAATCTGCCAGTCCAATCCTGGACAATGAAGCCTCCTACTGCTGAGGAGTCGACGAGTGATCTGTCAAAGTTGAGTTTTACGAACCCTGGATCAGGCGGGTGCCACCTCACAAGATGAATTAAGGTGGAGGGGGAAGAAGAAGGCCTCCTCGATTTAGTATCAACCGACATACAAGCCCGGATTTTTCATTCTGCGCTAGCTTTTTTTGCCAGAAGCCAGTGGATTGAAAATTTCATTCCTGAAGACCGTGGCATTCCTGGATTTCCAGATACTCCACAATAGAAACGAAAACCTTTGCTTTAACGTTGAGTTACGAGAGGGATGAATCTTACCCAAACATTGGGATAAGTCTTGGCATCCAGTAGGAGAAACACCGAATGGAGGCCAATTAGGTTTGTCACAACTTCCCAACCCTTCTTGATTATTTGACATTCTTTGAATAGGTGCTCTGAAGATTCAATATCACTAAGGCATATGGGACAGACTTGATCAATATGAAGTCCCCTTCTCAAAAGTGTGCCTCTTAGTGCTAGAGCTTTATGACGCAATTGCCACAAGAAGATGAGAATTTTAGGCATAGTATCAATTTTCCATATCCACTTATAGGACCATTTAGAATTTTCATGGGACTGGATCCCATGAGCCATCCAAGTGGCTGATTTTGTAGAGAAATCACCTAAGCTATTTAATCCCCAACAAAAGGAATCTTCTATTTCATATGTGGGTATGGGTATCCTCTAAATTTTCTGAATAATAAGATGGCTATTGAGGGCTATCTTAAGACGCGAGATATCCCATTGTGATTATTGTGTAACAAAATCACATACTTTTACATCAGGTTGGGGAATGTTTTCTTTATCTTTCCCATTATGTTTACTAGATTCCTATTTTCTATCCAATTATCAAACGAAAAGGAGATCTAATCTCCTTTCCCTATCTTCCAAATAATTCTTTTCTTGAGGAGATCTTTACTCTTCGAAATACTTTTCCATACTGGCGAATCAGTGTTCTTTCGTTTGCAACTAAAAAAACTCAGAGTTAAATAATACTTTGCCCTCACAAATTGTACCCAAAGGCGCGGTGGATCCATGAGAGCCTTCCAAGCCAGTTTGCATTGAAAGGCTTTGTTGATGGCATCTCCTTTGCGTGGTCCTAACCCACCTTTACTTTTAGGCAAGCAAATTTTATCCTAAGCAATAAGCGGTAAACCTTTCTCTGTATTTGATTTTTTTCAGAAGAAGTCTCTATTACATTTGTCTAAATATTTGCTAGTACTTTGAGATAATTCAAAACATTACATTGTATGTGCTGGTAGTGACTCTAGGTGGAATTGTATCAAAACTGTTCTACCAACTTTAAATAAGCAGTTTGCTTTCCAACCCTCCAACTTTGTAGTTGCTTTATTAATAATTTCTTGAAAGGTTGAATTAGATGGTTGCCTTGGAAAATAGGGCAACCCAAGTATTTGCCTAAGGAGTCCCTCTGGGGAATCTTAAAGATAGTAGTTACTAGTTGTTTTTGTGCAGGAGAAGTATTGCGAGACAAGGTCAGAACAGAATAGTGGTAATTAATAGCTGCCCTGAGGTTGAGCAAAAAGTGTCAAGTATAGTTTTGAGCTTATTGCAATTATCTAAG
Source organism: Stenocereus thurberi (assembly GCA_002740465.1). Lineage (NCBI taxonomy): Eukaryota > Viridiplantae > Streptophyta > Magnoliopsida > Caryophyllales > Cactaceae > Stenocereus > Stenocereus thurberi. Next base: position 14,076 of record NCQT01070970.1, read on the forward strand.
TTACCTTTACTAAAAAGGAGGCAATCATCTGCAAATAAAAGACATGGAATGTTGATGTCCCTGGGACTTATCTTAACTCCTATACCCAATTTTTGGGGTATTACTTTCTGTGTAAAGCATATGATTAAGAGCTTCCATACATAATATAAAAATATAAAGGGAGAGTGGATCTCATTATCTAATTCCTCTAGTTGGGATGAACAAACCTTGGGGTTCATCATTCACAATTATTGAGTATGATACTGAGGATATCCATTCCTTCATCCAGGAGTTCCAAATTAGGTGGAATCCTATTATAACACCCCCGGCTCCTAGGGTCGGAAGCGTTACGTTTTCCTAACTTCTTACTTAAATTCTGGGATGAAACGGACAGAGTTTCCCCTGAAAACTGACCGTTTTCAGGCTAAACGCCTTATAATACGTTCCTGTAAATTAACGGAAGCGTAAACATATAAAACATAGCTCAATGGCCACACACCGGAGTTCATAACTCGGCGAGCCACTCGCTCGGAGTGCACCAAACAGAATAGTTCATTAATACAGAAAAAGTAAAAGGTACAACTCAACGGTTCACACAACCGGAGTATGGGGTTTACATCCCAAAACATAACTAACTCTGAACAAAAAGACATTTAGCTAACTGGATGGTTGGCTCATATGGCCATACAGAGCGACTCAAAAACAATATGCATTATATGAACTTAGAATATTTGTTTACAATCATTTCAAACTAAGAACACATAACATGATTTCATTAAACACGTAAGATCCCTTCAAATGGGTCTAAACGACACCTGGCAAGCAAGAACAGGTTCCATCTTGACACAGCTGACTTAACTTCTTCCTGTTATAAAGAAAACCTGGGGAAAAGGGAAAAGCGTAGTGGGATGAGCAACTACACGCTCAGTGAGTGTCCCTCAACCCCCTTAAAACCAAAAGCGTTGCAGGCAGTAATGTCTTTACTAGTCACATATCACGTATCCATACTTTACTATCATATTAGGCATTCATAGAATTTCCTATGAAAACATTACTAATCATAAACTTGACTTTAAGCACTCAAACATAATATTAGGCAACATATCATGGGACATAGGTTCTAGAACGTGAACGTCGGACAAGACATGACTTATGCATTCAATAGGCATGTTTGAACGTCATTACATGATTCACTAACATGTCACATATTCTATTTGAAGTCACTGACATGTCACTAACATATGGAATGCTAGAACATGAAAATCGGACAAGCCATGACTTATGCATTCATTAGGCACGTTTGAACGTCATTACATGATTCACTAATATGTCGCATATTCTATTTGAAGTCACATTCAACACATTCAAAAACATTTTCTTTAAACTTTCATTGAAACTTTTTTTGAACATTGGAAGCATTTTGTTTACCTTTGAGGTTCTCGATCTTTTGAAAGAGTTTACATTTCGAATTCATCGTAAAACGACCCTTATAAGCATTTCACATGCATTCCATATGGTCTCTTTGGGCCCGTAAAACATTCTTTTTCTTTGAAACATATAAAATGGCAAAGGTCAATTGCTTTTCTTATCTTTGTACGAAAATACTTCTGGCATAAGATCATTACAGGGTGCTGATTGGGTGAGAACTATTCTCGACCCCATAGTGAGACCTAACGCTCACGCTTAAGCTCTTACTCCTGGGATGGCTACATAAACATATTGGATCATTACCCTCGTTAAGGTCTTCTAGGATTTCCTAGTACCAGGACGAAATCCCTAGACAGTTAACGTTCATAACATAGTATCCACAGCACATTATCTTAGCCACTTAAAGGGCATCGGCCATAACGGCTAATAATTTTGCGTTTCAAACAATAAAATCATTCAACATATAACTCACATCTTTTTTTTTTTTTAAACGTTTTAGGTTTTCCTCCCAAACACTATTTGAATAGCCAAAATAGGCCATAGCTCGTTACTAGACATGGCTACTTTTGGATTTAAAAACACGTGAAATATTCTTTGTCAAAACATCACTCGTACACACACTTTACATTTTACACTTATAACAGAAAAGGGGTTTACACATATCACATTTAAGCAGTTCATAAAAATTTCAACATAGTGAGCCACACACGGCCTCGCAATCCACACGATTGCGGTCAATTCACAACCCAATCTCCCTCCTCACTTGCACCGTACCACAAAACCTCGAACACTCATAATTCTTTCCTCAAACCATTCAACTACCAACTCAATTCATCGATTTATTAATCACATCATATTATCATATTAGCTTATGTAAAAGTGAGTAAGGTTTAGGCTCTTACCTGAGCAACCAGCATCATTCAGCGGTGCGTTACAACAAGCGTACATATAGCCACATTTATCCATAAATCAACAACATTTTATTCAGTAAATCAAACATGATTTGATTCTAAACATAGACAAAGCATTTCGAAGTAACTTTTCTAAGCATGAATGTACTAAAAAGAGGTTCGAATAAAAACTAAACATATTTTAATAGCTTCGAATTTAATTCGTTTACATGCGTTAGCTAGTTTAACTCGAATCGAACCTAAACACGTTTATATAACTTCGAGATTAATTCCTTTAACATGCATTAGCTAATCTTCTTGATTCAAAGCCAAACACATCTCATTAACCTCAAAATTAGCTCATTTGCATGCATTGGTTAATTAACTCGAATGGAGGCTAAACACGTTAAAAGGACTTCGATTTTAATCCTTTTTCATATATTAGCTAAATAACTTGAGTAGGAGCTAGGCACGTTGACACAACTTCGATTTTAATTCTTTTTCATACATTAATTCGTTAACTTGAATCGATGCTAAACATGTTAAACTAACTTCGTTTTTAATCCTTTTTCGTATATTAGCTAAATAACTTAAATCGAAGCTCAGCACGTTAATATTACTTCGATATTAATTCCTTTAACATGCATTAGCTAATCTACTCGATTCGAAGCTAACCACAGTTCATTAACCTTGAAATTAGTTCATTTGCTTGCATCAGATAATTAACTCGAATGGAAGCTAAACACGTTAAACTAACTTCGTTTTTAATCCTTTTTCATATATTAGCTAAATAACTTGAATCGAAGCTAAGCACGTTATATAACTTCGATATTAATTCTTTTTCATACATTAACTCATTAACTTGAATCGATGCTAAACATGTTAAACTAACTTCGTTTTTAATTCCTTTTCGTGTATTAGCTAATTTTAATTGAATTCAAGCTAACCACGTGTAACAAATTCGAATTAGTCTCATGTACATGCATTAGCTAGTTGAATCCAATCGGGCCACCCACATTCAAACAATTTCGAATCAAACTATCTTACATGTAATAGCTAATTCGGGTCATTCAACAAGCATCATACACGAATTGAAGCAAGCCTAGGCTAACATGCATCATTAAACTGGTGAAATTCGTTTGAAAATTAATATTAGTTTAGGAGGCGAGGAACAGCCACCTCAATCGTAGCTTAGGGCTCACGGATTAGCTGGATTTGGAGCAAATTCGAACACCAATTGCTCAAAGTCTCCTCTGTCCTTTGCGCAATTCACGACCTAGCCCCGACCCACAAACCTAACTCGCGATTTCTGAGAATTTAGGTACAATTGAGATGAAATTAGGGCGAGAATCCAATTTATAGAGGCGAAGAGGTTTGAAACTCACCTTATATGCCCCAAAAACGGACGGTGTTCGGCCGGGCTCGCATCGATTCGCCCCTGCTTGCGGCCGGTTCTAGCACAACCACGCGTAAGGTGGATCGCCGGCACCTGGAGGGCGTCACCGGGAGGCTCTTCGTCACTGTCACTGGTGCTTGGCCGGACTCCCTATATTTCTTTCTTCCTTCCTCAGTCTTGATCTCCCTTCTTCTCTCTACTT
>NCQT01070981.1:756-16622 GCA_002740465.1 Stenocereus thurberi
GGTTTCTATTTTTTTTAGGGCCCGTCCATTTATGCCAATGGACGTCCGGTCCATTGCCCAGGCCTACATACAATACAATTATATTTGCTACCATACAATGATCCTCTATTACGCCCCCTCAATCTATATGGGGGATCCACAGACATATTGGACTTCATAATAGAAAGCCAGAAATAGGAAGTGATTTATAAAAATGCCTGCAAGCTAAACTTGAGTGGGAACATGTCGAACCACAAGGCCATCATGAGAGACTTGTTCACAAACAAAATGATAATTCATCTTTATGTGCTTGCTGCCGATCACGAAGAACAGGATTAGCAGTGATGTAGGTGGCAGAGATGTTATCAAAAAACACTTGCATAGGGTCAATAAAGGGTCGGATCAATAATGGATTAAGTCAATAGTGAGTCGGCCCATTAACACATATTAACATGTCGGGTTGGTTTGGATCGGCCGATTAACGACCCATTTAATGACCCGTCACTTTTTCAACCTACTTGGCACAATCATTTACATGCTATAATTCATTAAACTTGTTACCAACCCTTTATACATGAAAATAATTATTATACAAAGTTTTTTTTGGCAAGTTTGTTCTATTTTAAAACACGCCAAAAGCAAGTTGGCCATGACGAACCCGTTTATTTAAATAAACAATCCGACCTAGCCAAAATCATTAATGGGCCGACTATGATCCTGCCGGCTGCACTTTGTAAATGAGCTGACCCTAATCCGATCCGGTTCATTGCCCAGCCCTAGTATATATAGAGAGAATTATAAGACTCTATGCAAAGTTTAAAAAGCATTAACCAACATAATCCAATTTACTAGCATAATTGTTGTCTACTAATTAAATACCTCTACCTATAGTGCATCGACAATTTCAAGCCCAGCCCGATCATCATAAAAGCAAGAGCCATAGTTTGTGACGTGGTATTTTTTTTGGCCTTCAATCTTTATCAAAACTTGTTATTTCGACTCATGAAGCTATGAGAGTACCAGTAAGCCTACAACGAAAGATACAATAACCAACACCCATGACAAATCAAGAGCAGCATCAGCAACTCAGCAAAAACAACATCAAAAGCCGGCAACACAATTACGTCAATTGCAAAACCAGCAACACCAAAACCACAAATACAAGAATAACATGTGGCAAAACAACGACATTAAGCCAACAAAAAACAACAATAACAATACAACGCGGACAACCCCAGCAATACAAGCGTACAATGCAAGCAGAGCAATTCTTTGGTTGATCTAGAACTCCCACTGGCAATCATTAGATTTGTCCCATTTTGCTCTTCATCATATTTCTTGTAATTCTCCTCAGAACTGTATGTTCGTTGTAGATGACTGCTTCTGAAGCAATTTACTAACTTCAAGTAACTTTATGGCTTGTTTACGAATGTTCTCTGAGGTTTATATACTTGATCTCATGCTTCTTTCCATTGTGTGTGCTAATGTTGGAAAGTGTTCTTTTCAGATGCATTTCGTCTTGTTTTCCTTCTCCCTCTTTGCTTGCTCTTTTCTAAGTTTTTGTGGACATTTTAGTCTCTTTATGTTTTAAATGCATCTTATCCATTTAAAATCAAATCATTATTCACAAGGATTTTAATAGGGTCGATTTTTATGAGTCTAATATGTAAGTCAATTATATTACAGCTCCTCTTAGAACCCTACTTGAGAAGTGAATTAACTGATTAATTTGGCTCGCTTAACTGAGGAACTTGGGTCCTGTATTTATATTAAACATAACTAGGGCTACAAAAGGATACTTACATATACTTGCCTACAATCAGGGTGGGCAACGGACTTGGTTAGGCCGGATTAGGCTAGTCCATTAACTAAACGGACTAGACCAGGCCCAACACATTTGTTAGTGGATCGAGCTGGGTTATGGGCCAAAACTCAGCCCACCCATATCCCGCCCATTACCATCTAAGGAGAGTTTTTGGTGAGTTAATTTACCAACTGATGTCCTTATAATTTTCCAACCAAGCTAAACTAGCCTAAATTTGAAGTTAGAAAATACATAACCAAGGTAATCCAAATTACAACAACAATAACTCCCAATGTAGGTCTTACTTTTACGGAGTTTGGGGAGATCTAGATGTAGCCAACCTTACCTCTATCGGCAATCCTGCCTGTAGACAGACTGATTCTAAGAGACTCACAAAAACCAAATTATATGAAAACATTTTATAAAAGAAGGATTTTCTGAAAACATTCTATGGAGAAAAACTAAGGATTTGTTGCAAGGAATAAATTAAGAAATACAAAAAAATCAGGCGGTAGTAATTATGCAACCATAAGTGCAACAATGCAGAGGAAGATATTATACCTTAACAAATAGAGGTAGGCAAATAATGTCTCTTTCCAGACGCATGAACTACCTGCATTTAAACATAACATACGAAAACAAACTACAACCAAACCCCCTCTATTACAACTGAGTGACCAACTACGAGGCTAACTCTCTGTGAACTAAGATCTTAATCGTATCCCGCCATAGTCTCCTATCCTGAGTCATGTCCTCCGCTAACTCTACAACTTCCAAGTCTTCTCTAATCACCTCGTCCAAACTCTTCTCTGGTTGTCCCTTCCCTCTTTTACCTCTTAGGATGTTAATCCTCTCACATCTCCTTACTGAAGCGTCCGCACTCCTTTTCACATGGCCAAACCATCTGAGTCTTATTTTTCTTAGCTTATCTTCGATGGGGATCACTTTAACTAAGTCTCCTATCACTCCATTACTAATTCTATCCATTCTCGTATAACCACACATCCATCTAATCAACCTCATCTCTGCTACCATTAACCTTTGAACCTGAGTCTTCTTTATAGGCCAACACTCCAATGCATATAACACAGCAGGTCTAACTACCATACGATAAATTTTGCCTCTTAGTCCTACAGGCATTCTCTTATTGTACAGCATACCTAAAGCATACTTTCATTTTTACCAGCCTACTTTTATGCGATAGCTAATGTCTTCGTCAATGTCCCCTTCATGATTAATGATCGAGCCTAGATATTTAAACTTCTCCATCTTTTGGTATCTGCATTCTCTCAATGGTGATTTCTTCCCTCGCATCTTCTTTTTCACTGAAATAGCAATGAAGGTATTCAGTCTTCGATCTACTAATTCTAAAACCTCTAGACTCCAGTGTATGTCTCTATCATTCCAGTTTTCATTAACTCCCTCCCTGGTTTCATCAATAAGAATAATTTCATCTGCGAATAACATACACTAGGATAACTCATCTTAAATCCTTTTTGTAAGTTCATCCATGACTAGAGTGAAAAGAAAAGGGTTTAAAGCAGAAGGCGTTAGTTACCCGTCCTGGTGTCCTAACACTCGTCCTGCCTTCCTCATACTTATTCTTAATAAGACAACTATACACCAAAGACACTCCTTTCTTTTCTAAGCATCTCCATAACATCTCACGTGGGATTCTATCTCATGCTTTTTCCAGGTTAATGAACACCATATGAAGATCTACCTTTCTATCTCTGTACAATCCCATGAGCCTTCTAAGGAGGTAAAGCGCCTCTGTGGTTGACCTGTCAGACATAAAACCAAATTGATTATCTATTATCGAGATATCCTTCCATAATTTTTTTCTCAATCACCCTCTCCCATAACTTCATGGTGTGACTCAGCAACTGTATACCCTATAATTATTACAATCTTGAATATCACCTTTGTTCTTGCATAATGGAATGACTGTACTAAACCTCCATTCTTTTGGCTCCTAAAAATAACATTGAAAAGCTTTGCTACCCACTTCAATCTCTCTTTACCCAAACACTTCCACCAGTATCTCATCTGGTCCCTCTACCTTCCTATTTGTCATCTTTCTTAGGGACTCTTTAATCTCGTCCTTGCTAATAGGTTCACTAAAACGAGGATCAAGTTGACTCTCACTACTCTCTCTACTTCTACTTCGAAAATCCACAATCATTTCACCATTTAGGAGTTTAGAAAAGTACATATGCCATCTATGCTTGATTTCTGCATCCTCACATAGCACTCTACCATTTTCGTCTTTGTTGCACCTTACAACATCCAAATCCCTTGTTTTTCTTTTCCTAGCCCTCGCTAGTGTAAAGAATTCCTTCTCACCTTCCTCAGTCTCCAGCTTTTGATATAACCTATCATAAGCCATGCCCTTTGCTACAGCAACATCGTTATTGGCCACCTTTTTTGCTGCCTTATATCTAACTCTATTAATCTCTTTCTCTTCATTCGTTTCACTGTTTGTCAAAGTAGCATATGCTTCTTTTTACTCCTTGACTTTCTCTTTTACCTCCTCATTCCACCACCAGGTTCGCTTCATTTTGTTGTCACTCTTCTAGATGTACCAAGGATTTTCTTGGCCGACCTTCGAATACATTTTGCAATTGCCTCCTACATTGTATCTGCATCATCTGCCTTCTTCGAAACTCCTTCTTCAGAAATCCTCTCTGCTAACTTCATAGCGTTCTCCCAAGTAAGATTCCACCATATAACTCTAGGTAGTCCAAATTAAAGATAATTTTTGAAACCAGCTCCACGAAGTGATAAAGTCTAAATTTGATCACGAAGTAGAAAGTCCTGCACTTGAATTTCATATGGAAATATTAGCATCATATAAGTGTTGCTCACAAGTATAATCTAATAAAATAATCAAAAGAACTAATTACCTAAAAGAAAAGACTTGTACTGTCCTCCTCATCCTCATACGATCCTTCCTCGTCTGAATTAGAATCATTATCGACAACAAAAGTAGCATCATAGCCTGAACGTCTCCAATCTTACAAACACAACAATGCTTGTACAGTCTTTGGTTTCAATGTACTTTAAGTCAGGAAGATGGTTTGCCACCATCACTAAATGCAGACTCTGAGGCTGCAATATTAACCGGAATAGTCAACAAGTCTCGTGCCATTATAAAAAGTTCCGGGTATCTTATGGAACTGAAACTCCAAAACATCTAACTCCATATTCAACTCAAGGGCAGACTTCTCTAAGTACAAGTTAAGTTGCGATCTCCCTACTTATGGTCTAGGCCTTCTACCACTAAAACTGTTATAATCATCAAAATAATCATGCCCAGAACCACTTACAATAGGTGAAGAGCTGACAACTGGTGAAGATGATGTAGAATGTAAGTTGTACTCATCATATAGGGAGCGTAAAGTATCCAATACATTATCCACCTATTCTATTGCTTCATCAGGGGCAAATAGTTTACTGAAACAATACTCAGCAAATTTATCCTTGCATCTAGGATCAAGAATGAAAACACATGATAAATATAGGTTATACTCGGTCCAATACTTGTCAAACTTCCCAAGCATCCTATTTCCCATGTCCGTTAAAAATCAATAAGGACACTGTGTAGCTTCGAGCAGACGACGATGAACCATTCATGCACCTTTAAAATACAAATTCAAAGCCGGGATCTTGACAACACTAAGCATACAAGTCACTTCATAAAATAACTTTAAAATTAATGCATAACAGTGAATTTTTCCCACTCTTCTTCTACAGGCACATAAAGTTTAAATGGTGAATTAGTGGACGCCAAACATTCGTATAGTAAATAACATTATCCACCATCTCATAAATGGAATTCCAACGGACTTGTATGTCCAAATTCTGTTTTCTTCTCACATCCAAATGAAAGATTTTTTAGCAATTTCATAGAAATCTTTACTTCTTTGAGAAGATTTGGTTACCAACTTTACCAAATTTTGAATCTTTTCTAAAATGTCTCCAATCATTTGCAAACCATCTTGCACAATACAATTTAAGATATATGCACAACATCGAACATGGAAGAAAGCACCACTACCAACCAATCCATTCCTTGGAGTAAGACGGTTTTTTAGATTAGACACCATCACATCATTATACTTAGCGTTATCCACAGTGATGGTAACTATCTTCTGTTCAATGTTCTATTGAGTAAGAAACATAAATACTTAATTCGCAATACTTTCACCATCATAAGGAGGTGTCAACGCCCTAAACCTAAGGATCCTTTTGTGCAACTTCCAAGCACTATCCAAAAATGAGCTATGATGCAAATGTAGTACTGATAAGTGTGATTAGACTTCCAATTATCAGCTATTAAACAAATCCTACCGGGAACTTTTAATAGCATATCCTTGACCGTATCTCTATCTCCCACATACATGGACAATAATTCTCTCTTAGCCATTGAACGACGGAATGGCACAAAGTTCGGATTAGCTTTAGACATCATCCATCTAAAACCTTTCTCTTCAACAGTTGTAAACGAATGGGCTCCTTGTACGATATGAAGTACAATTTCTTTTCGAAGCTCATCCATGTTAAACACAAAGTCCTTACAATCATCAGTACCCAACTCCCTAATTTCAAATCCACTAGGTCATTGTGGACATTTATCTAAGTGATGCTTGAAGTGAGAAGTGCCACTATTAGGATTACCGATCATGACTACTTTACAATGCTTACAAGTTGCTATTTTCTCAGCTTGTGCATTCTTGCCTTCTTCAAGCTCCCTTCACACTTTAGGCCTCTTCTTCCTTTTATGTTGTTGAATGGCATACTCACTATATCCATATTCGGGTTGCACTGAAGAAGTTGCCGCTTTCGCTTTTCATGTCACTTCCTCAACAAATAAGCACACTGAATGGTATCAGTTCGATTATCCAAAAAAAGAAAATGACTAACTTCATTTCAGTTTATGCAAAGTTGAGCTCCATTCAAAATCAAGACAGATAAACAGGAAGGTATAGCACACTGAATGGATTTTAATACAATTTTCAAAGATGTTAAACTAGTTGATGCATCCAAAAAAGGTGCAAAATCATTATTGCTATGCCAAAGAGAATACATAATAGGCATTAGAAATAACAAAATTTCCCTCTGAGGCTAAGGAAAAGGGCAGACAATTAATAGAATAACAAAGTTGGAACTGAAAAGTTGTCAACTTTTACGCATTTCACACAATTGTAAATCAATAAAAACCTACTTCCCACTTTATATTCGTTATCTACTCTATTCCATAGGAAGGGTCGAAAGGGGCATTTTATCATAGTGAAATTAGAATCAAAAACCATATTAGGATGAAGAACAAATCACACTAGTTTGAAACTCTGAATCTTCAAATCCATGCAACAGAGTCATATACAGAAAAACTTATTAAACCAGTATACTTTATAACCATATTCACCAGGAGTGGCTTAGCAAATTGATTCATTGTTGTTCATTTTATACGCATAATATAGAATATGGAGAAAACCAAAATCTAAAAAGTTCATTTTTTTCGCTACCCGTGTTGCTAATTTCTACAATTGCGTACAGTTGAAGATCCTCTGCAACCAAAAGACAGAGAAAGAGAAAGAGAATGAGCACCAAGAAAGAGGAGAAAGAAGGAGAAATAAGAAGAACATGGAAGGACATAGGGGAGAGAGAGGTGGAGAGGAGAGGCACAGCTTCAGGCTTCAACCTTCTAAAGATTATCCAGAAATGGAGCGATGGAGTGTGACTAGGGTTTAGGTTAAGGCAGAGAGAGAGAGAGAGAACGATTAAAGCATTTTGGGTGTCACAGAAATGGCCCACACGCCGGCCCGGTCTCAACCCATTATGCCTAATTAATGGGAAACCCTTTTAAGGATTGGTCCAGTTAAAATTTTATATGGGTGTCTATCTTTTTTTAGGGCCCATCCATTTATGCCAATGGTCGCCCAGTCCATTGGCCAGGCCTACCTACAATACAATTATACTTGCTGCCATACAATGATCCTCTATTACGCCCCCTCAATCTATATGGGGGATCACTAACATATTGGACTTTAAAATAGAAAGCCAGAAACAGGAAGAGATTTTGTAAAAATGCCTGTAAGCTGAACTTGAATGGGAACATGTCGAACCACAATGTCATCATGAGAGACTTGTTCATAAACAAAATGATAGTCCACCTTTATGTGTTTGCTGCCGATCATGAAGAACAGGATTAGCAGTGATGTAGATGGTAGAGATGTTATCACAAAGCACTTGCACATGATCACAGAAGACAATGCCTAATTCTGCTAAGACATAGTGAATATAAAGAGTCTCAATGACATTATAGGCAATGGCACGATGCTCGGCTTCCGTAGAGGACTTGGAAATGGTAGGTTGCTTCGTAGAACACTAAGAGACAAGATTTGGACCCTGAAAAATAGCATAGCCCGTAGTAGATCGAGAGCTATTAAGATAACCTACCCAATTGACATCAGAGTAAGCCAGCACCACAGACAACTGCTTGGCTCGCTTGAGTATAAGCCCATGATCGAGAGTAACCTACAAATAACAAACTATGAATTGCACAATAGATAAATGAGTAGTACGAGAAGCATGCATAAATTGAGAAACAAAATTCATTGCATAGGATATCGGGTCTAGGCATAGTCAAGTATTACAAAGCCCCTACCATATTCCGGCATTCTGAGGGATCTACGAGCAATTCCTCATCAGTAGGTGACAATGTGGTCCCAGAAGGAAGCGGTCTGCGAGCTGGTTTAAGTTTGTGAATGTCAAACTTGGCGAGAAGCTCCTGGACACATTTCGTTAAGATAGAAAAAGCATATCCGAAGTTCGCACAACCTGAGCCCCAAGAAAATAAGGGAGGTCCCCGAGATCCTTCATAGGAAATTGAATAGAAAGAAGATGAATAATGTGGTGTAAAAGAGAGGGGGAAATGCTAGTAAATATAATGTCATCCACGTAAAGAAGGAGAATGAGAATGGTGCGTGACGTTTGATGAATGAACATGAAAAAATTAGTACAAATGCAAGTGAAGCTCAAGGAGAGAAAATGGCTGCTGAACTTATGAAACCAGGCTCGGGGAGCCTGTTTGCGATCATAAAGAGATTTATTCAACTTACACACATGAGTGGGAATATGGATGGACAAAACCTTGGGTTGAGTCATGTAAACATCTTCATGAAGATCACCATGAAGAAAATTATTCTTCACGTTGAGTTAATCATTAACTCAACCATAAGTAATAGTAAGAGTAAGGACAATGCGGATAGTGGTGGGCATCACAATAGGGTTGGAAGTCTCATTATAATCCAACCCAACAAGCTGACCAAAACCCTGGACAACCAAACGCACCTTTCAGTGTTTAGTAGACCCATCAGACTTATATTTTATATGATAAACCCATGTATAGCTTAACAAATTCATGTCATCACAGTATGGGACTAGACGCCAAGTGTCATTGTGAACAAGTGCATTAAACTCCTATGCCATAGCCATTTGCCATTATTTTGATCGCGAAGCCAATGAAAACACATTGTTTTGATTGTAAAGCTATTTTATGTGGTGAAGTAAGAAGGGTAGGAAATCATTCACATCCAAACACACATAGAAAGGAATCATCAGGCATCTTGTGAAATAACTTTTCAAAAAGAGAATGATTATCTAAAAGAGGCATGGCGAGCTTATTAATGACCTAAGTGGTTGCATAAGTCGCATCAACCCAAAATTGACTAGGAAGACTGGCATCAAGAAGAAAGTGCGAGCCATTTCAATAATATACAGATGTTTATACTTTGCAACCCCATTTTGCTCAGGAGTATGTGGATAAGATTCACATAAATAAATGCCATGTTGGAAAAAATAGTCATTTAACGAATCATTATCAAATTCTTTCCCACCATCACTTTGAAAGATTTTGATTTTCTGATCAAATAAGTTTTCAACGATTTTATAGAAAGTAATGAAAATAGTATACACATCAGACTTGTGCTTCATTGGATAAATCCATGTAAAATGAGTGCAATCATCAAAAAGCAGACATAGTAATGATAATGTAAATTAAAAATCATAGGAGACTGTCAAACATCCAAGTGTATGAGAAATAAAACGTTCTTCTTCCCAAAAAGGTAACTGGTGGGCTTTCCCCAACTTGCATGACACACACTTATTACTAAACTTGGATACAGGAGAAATAAAATGCTTCTGCATAGGAGACGAGAGAACTCTGGAGCCACAGTGATCTAGAAGGTGATGCCAAACATCACCAGAAGCTGGAAGAGCAACTAAAGTATGGACAGGTGAGAACGAAGGCAAGGTATAAATGCCACCATCACTAGAACCCCAAAGCAGAGTTGTCCCCACTTGTTTGTCCTTGATATAAACAGAGGATGAGTCAAAACCAACTTCACAATCGTTATCAAGACATAAAGTTTACACATATATCATATTATATTTTAAGTTAGGAACATGCAAAACATTATGCAATTGCAAAGGCTTAATAGAGGTGGGTAAAGACACTTGATCTGCATCATGTATGGCAGCTGGTTTCCATTACCAAAAAAGACATTACTAGCTCCATGATGAGGCAATTTATGGGATAAAATGCCTTTCAACAGGGTCATATGAAATGCAGCAGTAGAATCTGGATACCAAAGGACATTGATCGCTTCACCAAATTGAATCATAGCAAGAGTAGGTGGTACAAAAGTGGAAGAAAAGGCCACAACTAAAAAATACCGAGGGCAGTATGCAGCAGTATGACTTGGGTAGAAACACAATGGGCAAACAACTGGAAAGGAGAGGGGACATGTCAACACATACATTAGGGAGGGAACAGGTGAAGGAACCCAAAGTAGATAAAGAAGTTAAAGAAACACAAGAGTCATGAGTAGAGGATATACCAGAGGCAGGTGTACTCTGTTCCCCTGTGGAAGGATGATGTTATGCTTGGTGGTGACCCCCACGACCATAATGTTGTTTACGACCATGGCTACCTCTGCAGCCTCAATTATTATGGCCGCCTTTCTAATTATTAGTGCGACCTTGCCAAGTGGTGGTTTGATTTCTATTAAGGGAGGGAGAATGAGACGAACCACCAAATCGAGAGTTGGAGGAAGTAGTAGCAGTAGTGCCAAATGCCTACTATGTGGTAAGAGAGGAAATGCCCTCACAAATGTGCAGTACTCATGGTTCATACAAAATTGAGTTTGTACGAAGATCGTCAAAGGTGAAATTAGCCCTAAATAAGTGGCAACAGTAATAAAAGTCTCATATTCATCATCCAGACCATCAATAGTGTACTAAATCAATTCTTGGTCCGCTAAAAGAGAGTTAATGGCAGCTAAAGAGTCAGCAATGTCTTTAATTTCACGAAGGTAGGACTCTATAGATTAAGATTTCTATTTCTTAAGGTTAGTAAGTTTGCCTCTCAATTTGATTTTCTTGGCCAGAATAGCAGTAAGAAATCTCTTATGAAGGCGATCCCAAATTTGATAGGAGTGATTTAAATCACACACTTTAACCACCAAGTCACCAGATATGGTAGCAAACAGGCAGGAATGAAGCATTTGATCAGTGTTCAACCATTGAGAGAAAAGGGGGCTTACTACATGGTGACCGATGGAATCAACAATAGTGTAGGGCGGCGGAGGCAAGGATCCATCAACGAGGTCAATGAGGCTGTAGAAAATAAGAAAGTGCATGAGACACGTACGCCAATTGAGATAGTTGTCGATCTTGTCCAGAGGGACTAGAACAATGTTGATCGAAGTGGGAGACGCTAGTGTAAGGGCAGCAGAGGTGTATGGGGCGGCGGTGGATGTGCTAAGTTGCAGATGGTAGAGACCAACCACGAGGTGGTCTAGAGAGGAGACAGCAGACTGACCGGAACCGTAGTCGCGCGTTGGGAGGGCTGAGCAGGAGTGCTGGGCCTGGCGGTTTCTGCAGAGGAGATGGGTCCATCAAGGCTAAAACAGGCCGGCGGTGGAATAGGCGGTGAATGGGACATGCTTGCCAGCAAAAAGAGGTGGTTTTTGCCTCAGGAAGAAGCTGGTAAAAGGAAAGAGGATGCTGGCAGTGGCTGCATGCGAAAAAAAGAGGAAAATAAAGGAAAATAAAAATTGAAGTGTTTTAATTTTCGTTAGGGTTAGAAGCCACTGGCTTTGATACCATGAGAAGTGAATTAACTGATTAATTTGGCTTGCTTAACTGAGGAACCTCGGTCCTGTATTTATATTACACATAACTAGGGTTACAAAAGGATATTTACAGATACTTGCCTACAATACGATTATACTTTCCCACCATACGATGATCCTCTATGACTACTATAGACATTGTTATAAATCCTACATGCACTCCCATGTATGCCACGTGTTTGGGATTTACAGTCAAGTTTTGGGGTTTCTCTTTTTAATTATTTGGTGAAAATCTTTGCTCTTAGATGTGAACTATTTCCTGGATTATTAGAGCCTTCTATGACAATGTTTTAACTGATCAAGAAGTGAGACGGCTATAGTAACTATGGCAAAGGCCTGATGAGTGGGGAGAGAGAAAGTGCCCCCATGAAGGTACAGCACCCGAGGTTCCCACACAATTAATTTTGTACGAAGGTCATCAAAGGTAAAATTATCCATAAGTAGCAGCAATAATAAAGGTTTCATAGTAATCATCCAAACCATCCGCTATATATTGAATTAATTCTTCGTCCGTCAATGGAGAGTTAATGGCTGCTAATCAATTAGCAACGTCCTTGATTTCACGAAGTAGGATTCCACAGATCGGGTTTTCTGTTTCTTAAGATTGGTAAGTTTTCGTCTCAGTTTCATTTTCAATGCCAAACTAGCAGTAAGAAACTGCTTATGTAACCTATCCCAAATTTGATTTGAATGATTTAAATCATGTACTTCAACTAAAAGATCACCAGAAACAGTAGCAAACAGACAAGAACGAATTATTTGATCTGCACGCAGGCATTGAGACAAAAGAGGATTAACTACCTGATGACCAGTGGAATCTAAGACAGTATTTGACGGCAGTGACAAAGATCCATCAACAAGGCCAATAAGATTGGAGGAAATAAAAATGCTATGAATCGTGTGCGCTAGTTTAGATAATCTTCAATCTTGTCAAGAGGGAATGGTACAATGTTGGCTATATTGACGGATGTGGGAAAAGTTGGGATAAGAGTTCCGGAAGGAGGAGAATCGATGGAGGGAGAACTAAACTAAAGATGGTGACAGCCGGAATTATTTTTCGTGAGATGGCGCTACAAAGGACCTGACTACGGCCCGTGGGAATCCTGCCAAAACGGGCTATGAGCCCAGTCCATCAGTGATAGGCGCTACTGATGGAACGAATGCCCACGGGAAAGCTAGGAGGGTCGGAGATGGCAAGGAGACGCCGATGGTGAGGCAGGAAGGCTGATTCAAAAGAGGTCGCGAAGGGAGTTGTAGTGGCACAGCATTCGGGCTGCTCGATGCACGGCCAGCATTGTGCAGGGACTGGAGGGGCATGGCGGGCGCGGTGGAGACAGTGGCGGAGTTAGACCTTTCAAGGCCGAAGCAGACAGTTGGTTGCGACATGGCACCGGGGACACGTGATTAGCAGAGGGACACGATGACGACTACTGAGCAGGGATGATGCCTCTGGGAACTACAAATTACTGTGATAGATAGTGAGCAGGAAGGAGGCCGATGAAAACGACTAGGATTAGGGTTTTAAAAAGAGAAAAAAGGAAAAATTAAATGTTTAGTTTTAGGGAGCCAAGAAGACCTGCTCTGATACCATGTGATAATATCTTAACTAAATGATTTGGCTCAGCTCAATTGAGGATCTTGGGTCCTAAATTTATGTTACACATGCTTAGCGTTATAACGAGATGTTTACATATACTTTCTTATAACACAATTATACTTGCTTAGAATACAATGATCCTCTATGACCTTCTACTCTGACTTCACTTTGAATCTTGGTTAATAACTATTCCTCTTTAGACTCTATCAAATTATTTGTCCCGTTTAGAACTAGAAACCTGGTTTTTACGAAATAAAAATACAAACTACTATCGCTAAGAAGAATATGTAATTGGATGGATAGAGTACTAAAAAAATGAAACAGGCGTAAGCTTATAAGTTTTTTTTAGTAAGTGCGAATTCAAAGTTTCCTTTTTTTCCCTGTTCGGTCACTCAAGTTCGACTTTGGACTAAACTGGCACTTCTATGTGAAGACTAACAATATTCTTTTTGGCTCTCGGACTTTCAAAGTTGAGGCAAGCCAACTCTTCTCATATTGACTTCAACCTTCTTTCTTTAGTGGCCTAATCCTCTATAGAAGAGGCCACTTATATAAGTGCGAAAAGTTGGGGTGGGGAAGGGCGGAGTGTTTGCATTATGTTTAACAAAGGCATTGAATAAAAGTGCGAGCAAATTTACATGTTGGTAAAATTCTCTCTCTTAATGATGTTTTACATGTCACCAATGTGCGAGCTGATACAATATCTTTATCTTTGCTTGCACAAAATGGGGTAAAGGCTTCTTTTGATGCTAACCTGTTTATTATAATTAAAGACAATATGTTCATTAAAAAAGGTTTTTATCATGAAGGACTTCTTATTCTTGATGTTTCTGAAATTGTGGTTGATAAAGTTACTTCTAATTATATTAGCTTGTGTGATTCCATTTCACTCTTGCATCACAGACTAGGGCATGTCAGTATTCCTTATATAAAAAAATTGAAAAGAAATTGGTTTAATATCTAGGTTTGCCAATGCAAATATGGAGTGAAATTTGTGCGGAGTCTAAGATCAATGAGAAATCTTGCAATCGATAGAAAAAGAAAGACTTCGTCTGCACTACATTGGGTGATTTGAAACGGACCACAACTAGAGGTGAAAAAAAATACTATGCTACATTTATTGATCATTGTTCTCAATTTGCTATGGTTTATTCCCTTTGAAATAAAGATGAAGAGTTTGGTATGTTTCTCAAGTACAAGGCCTAAGCAGAGAACCAATTAAATCGAAAAATTAAGTGACTCAGGTCGGACTGAGGATGAGAGTTTGAAGGACGTTTAAATGAATTATACGAAAGGGAAGGAATTATCCATGAAGTGTCAACCCTTACAAACCCGAATCCAATGGAGCACCTGAATGGAAAGATAGAATACTAAAAGATATGGTAAATTATATGCTCGTGGTTTCAGGTGCTCACACTAATATATGGAGTTAGGCCATATTGTCTATTTGCCATATACAAAATAGAACTCCATATGAATTGTGGAAAGTTTATGTGCCTACTATTAATTATTTAAGAGTATGGGGATGGCTGCCACAGTTATGTTGCCTGAACCAAAGAAAAGAAAGTTTGATTCTAACACTATTTATTACATGTTTATTGCTTATGCTGAAAATAGTGTTGCCTATGGATTTCTTGTGCTTAAGAGTAATGTGCTTGATCATAAGAGCACGTGCAATGGTGGGCGGGATTTTTGGCTCACCGGTGAGGGCCTACCACTGCCACATCAACCCTCTCTCCATTTTTTTGTCTCATAAGCCTCACCTTCTCCAATGGTTGGCTCATTACTTTGACTCACCAAATAAAATAATACCCATAAACCCACACTCCAACACACAACTACTTTTTAAAAATCTATAAACAAAAACAAACAACCAATTAAATTTAAACAAAAAGCAAAAAAAAAATTAAAAATAGTTGGAGGAAGGCTTGGCATCCGCAGCCTCCCTGTGAGCAACCCATGCCCAGCCAACCAATGCACATACAAGAGCCAAACTTTGGCTCGCCCCCCAAAAAATTTGGCCCGCGGGCCGATCGCTGCCCATGCTCTAATGCAATTATTGAGTTGGAAAATGCTGAATTTTTTTAGCACATTTTCCTCTTCAGATGAACATAGAAAGGGTATCGTTAAATAATGATAAACATACTAAAAAGCTCTTGAATGAACCTACTAGCATAGAATTGAGAAGGAGTAACAGGCCTAGGAAAGAGACTAATTCGGTGGAGATTAACTGATTATTATGTGTTCTTGGTAGATAATGATCTTCTGACCTACACTAAGGCTATGT
>NCQT01070998.1:23347-33528 GCA_002740465.1 Stenocereus thurberi
ACTATATTTTTTTCCTATGCTAGACTTTTCTCATACAGTTATTACACAACACTCTCACTACATTTCATACAATTTGGATTACACAACAATATCTCTACATGGTAAACACTCATAAAACCATGGAATAGATATATACCCAAACAATTACCATTTACAATATTAATAACAATGACAACAACCTTAATTAACTAATCAATTACTGACATTTACAAGCAAGTTTGACTTATTCTATATCCAACCACTTGTTGTTGTCTACCCATCTGACATCTTTCCATTCCTTCATGTTTTACATTAATTGGTCACCCAAATTATAATTTCTCAATCTTTAGTCGACACTACTAACTCACCTTTGCCTTCCCCCGAGTCCTTCTCAATTGAACATCTATTTACCTTGCCTCACAGATTTCTTCACACTCATTCATAGATCCGTCCTGAAAACCTAGGAATTCAGCCTATAATTCCTTCACTTCCAAAGACAAAATATTTGTACACATCAAATGAGGGAGCTATCTATAAAGAAAAAGAGAACAAATAGAAAACCCCAAATTTCACTCCATAAGTATGTGCAACTAGGGATAATAATGTAGTCTGAAGTTGACGTAAATTCGATCCAATATGAGATAAAATTATCCAATTGAAGCTGTAAAAACACAGTTTGATTTGAATCTGATAAAAAGTAATCCAAATTTGACTTCGATCCAATCGAATTCGGAGGGGGATCCATCCAGTCCGATTAATCTAATATGTTGTCTTTATTTAATAATTTTAACTTTTTTCAAAATCTAAAAATCCTAATATCATAGCCCTAAAAACATATGAATAAGGTCTATGCTCTATATGAAATGTCCTCTTCTTTGTTAACTAATCTCCTTTCGCATCCCAATCTTCTCTTTGCCAATCAAGTTGTATTTTCTTCCATTTCCTGCTAGTTGTGCTGTTACTATATACCCTTTCCTTTAAAGTGACTTTGCATTCTCTCTTTTTTTTTCAAACACCTTTTTAATTATATGTGTGTGTGTGTGTGTGTGTGTGTGTGTGTGTGTATGTATATGTATGTACATATGTATATGTATGCATATATGTATGTATGTATATATGTGTGTGTGTGTGTGTGTGTGTGTATATATACACACATGCATACACACACACACATACATACCTGCATACATATACACATACATATATGTATATATATTGAAAATTTTGATGTTAAAAGGTATGTGACATTGAAAATGTGTTTACCTTGCATTAACAAGTGGGCAAAGACAAGTTTGAAAATAAAAAATTATGCCAATATTTAATGAAAATATAATAATGTATACTCGAATTGTATCCAATTATATCGGGATTTAATCTGACTAAATCCAATCCAAATTCAATTTAACATCTAATTTGGTAGAGTCATATTTGGATTGGATTTTCAAATTTGATTATTAATTGGATCAGGTTTGGATTTCTAGACATTTGATCTGAATCTGACCCATAGTCATCCTATGTGCAAGTTAATGCTTCATTTTGGTAGTTAACTCTCACTTCTTTATTAAGGGAAATCTAGTAAGTTCACTACCAACTATAATTTGGCCTACTTTCTTTTGCCTCCAATAGCAATACTAACTTGTAAAAGACTTAGCTAATTAAGAGCAATTTAATGTGTGACCCTCATGTAATTTTTCCAAAGAAAAAATGACTAAGAAGTATAAATTTATATTCAACACAAGTGCAAAAGCATTGTGAAAAATTTTGAAAAAAAAAATATCTACCACCTAAGAGATTGAATGCAATGGACATATGACCCTAAGAGCGATCAAATTAAGTCTAAGGTTGCTGCTCTTAGTAGCATTTGATGAGAAGAATAATAAAAAAAGTAGTAGTACATCATCTACACAATACAAATTGACAGTCTGCTCTGCTACCTCAGGTTGAGAGGAAGAATGAAAGATAATGGGGGCCTGGGTGGTTGTGTGAAGAGTTGTAGTTAGGATAGTTTAATTGTGGGGAGTTGGGGGTCTATCAATTTTTCTTTTGTTAACATTGAAACTCGATTTAGGTGACGTGAGAGAGACTTGTTTTTTATTTTTTATTTCTTTTTTTGGTCCCCTTATTGATGCCTCAAGGGGGAGATGGAGCACAAGATGGTGGGTAGATTGGAGTTAGATTCATTTGGAAGACGGTGAGGGAGGAGAGACATTTTTTCCATTTGAAAAAACTTTAAACTTATATCATATTTAAAAGATTAAATTTAACAGTAAATTCCCATATGACATCTGATTGATTAATGTTGCATTAGTTTGGTTATAAAAAATTATGTGAAGTCTTGTTCCAAAAAAATGCCAGTCAAGTAAACTTCGATAAAAAAATTTGCATTTTGATCCATTTTGGTTTAGTGAATGAATTTTTAGGACCTACCATATTGGAAAAAAATTAAAGCATCCATGATTCGATTAGCATAATAATTTATAAGACCAAATTGAGATAGCGCTAACTTATTTCTATTATAAAGCCAATCTATAGCTTTAGAAAGACCCTTCTATGGCTAGTAGATCAACCTTGTGGAGAGATAAAGTTTTTCATGATGTCAAACCCAAGTAAAGGTCATCGAGGAAGTCAATAAACTATTTCTAATACTCAAGGATTGTCTCTAAAAGTTGAATAAGTACTGAGAGTAATACTATCTAAATGGATTCAAAATTATTGAATTTTATGAGCTTGATTATGCATGGTTCAACCTCTTTCAGAGAGTTACAAAACAACTTTTGGGATTCTTTTTGAATTACTTCAAGACTATGAAAAGAGTTCCAAGCTCACTCTAGTGTTAATGAACATAAAGGCGCAACTGTGAAAGTTAGCTGTAGATATTCAACTTGGTATGTTCAGCTTATATCTCTTAAATAGTTGGACCAAATTAAGTGCATTTTTTACCATATGAACTAGACTCTATAAGCTTTCGTATAACTCCTCTTGTATCCATTTTGGATAAGAAACATTAAAAATATGGTTTGTTGGATTTGACATTGCTATAATGTAAACGTACTAAATATTATGTCCATTTATTGCATTGAAAATCTTTGCCCCTGTAGAATAAGAGCATGAGTACCAGATCCCAAAGCTTCATTTCCTATGCAATGGTGGGAATTTAAGAGAAAAAGTTTCAAAGTTAATAGAAGCAAGCTTCAGAGCCTACTTCTCTGAATTTGTCATTTTCTTACTAGTTGGTAAATTTGTTTTCTTATATTTTCTATATTTTTTGGGTAAGTTGTATTTTCGCATTTCCCTAAGTTCTACAGTTTCCCAACCCACCTCTATAAAATCCTTATTCATGCTTAGCTGTAAGGATCATCAGTTAATGAATGAAGTAATTGAGTTTGGCTCGTTTTTATATTATAATTCTCTACTTATCCTTGCTATCGACCTGGTAAAGTGGTTTTTAAGTGAGTCTTAATTATTTTCTTAGAGTCTTATCGTTAGAGATGATTAAGGGCTCAAATATTTATTTTAGTGGTGTGTCCTATCCTAAATTACCAAAATTTATCTGGTTACTACTTGAACTTTCAGTTTCAGCTTCCTTGGTTCCAACTTATTGCTCGATGTCGTTTCTTACTTGATTTTGTGAATCCATCCTAAGACTCTCTTGAGACATCATATTTGATATCAAAGCTCTTGGCTAACCATCCTAGCCTAAAGCTCCCAGCCCTAAACACAATCCTTTTGCCCAAACATAAACACAGTCCACAAAGAATTTGATTACACTTCTTTCACCATGAGTGGTAGTATAACATTGAAAGAGAGGCTTAAAACCCTTAAGAAGAGTTTGTGAATCCATCCTAACCCTCTCTTGGCACATCATATTTGATATCAGAGCTCTTAGCAAACGATTCTAGTGTGAACCTCCTAGCTCCAAACACAAACCCAGTCCACAAAAAATCCGATCATACTTCTTTCACCATGAGTGATAGTATGATATTAGAAGAGAGGTTTGAGACCCTTAAGAAGAGTCATGGAGAGTTGAGATCTTAAGAGGAAACAACTTGTTGATTCTGTGAAAGACAAGAGGTGAAATCTTCAAAGACCTCCTTCTCAATCTTTAAGTTCATTTGAATCTTAAGCGAAGACTAGGAAAGCCACCCCTTTTCTTTCTCTAGTGGGGAAGAACGCAAAAGATAAGAAGAAACTAAAGAGCACCCACCATGCCTCATATTTCAACCTTGGAGTTTAAAGGTTGTTTAGATCCAGATGAATTCTTGGAATGGCTTCAAATGGTGCAAAGGACCTTTAATTACAAAGATGTACCTGATACAACAAGGTCAAGCTTCTAGCGCTTAGGCTAAGATAGTATGATTCCTTATGGTGGGAAAATATCATCAAGAAGAAAGGAAAGAAGGTCAAGAGCAATCTTGGGAATTGATAGAAAATAAAAGCAAACCTAAAAGATAGATTTCTATCTCCATCTTATCTTTAAGATAACTACTCCAAAACTCCATCATCTTCAACACGACAACTTGAATATGAAAGGATACGCATTGGAGGTTGAGAAATTTCTTGTCAAATGTAGATTTGAGAATCCAAAGATCAAATGATTCTGAGATACCTTGGTTGCTTAGATTCTACATATGCTAATTTTGTTGATCCGAAACAATAGTCCTTTTTGATGATATGTGTGTTGGCTCATTGAGTTAAACAATAAAAGAAAGCCAAACCCATTAAGAAAGATCCTCCTAACCACCTTTATCTAATAAAAGTTCACCTTTTAACAAGGGGAGTTACTAACCTCTTTTAAAGCCATGACCCTTCCTTCTTATAACCCCTAAAGAACCGAACACCTTAAAAACAAGCCTCCCCTAACTCTAAACGAAAGAAGTGCTATAAGTCCCAAGGCTTACACCATATAGAATCAGAGTGTGCAAATAGAAAGGTCATTACTTTGTCTAAATATGAGGCATCCCATAAAGAGGAAGAGGAGCAAGATAAAAAACTTTCTCTAGTTGAGGGATTAAAGGAAGTTGTAGAAGAAGCAAGGAAAATCACTTGTTTGAAGGAGGACTTTTGGTGGTCTTAAGGGCAACCAAGATCAGCAAAGGGAGAACATTTTTCACTCAAAGTGGATGGTTAAGGGGAAGCTGTGTTCACTCCGGTGGAAACTATGCCACTACTGCATCATCAAGCATGGTGGAGAAATTTAATCTCTAAGCTTCAATTCACGCTCAACCTATGGCATCCAAAGATGTCACCAAAGAAAAGAACTTCAAGTTAGCTCTAGATGCCTCATTTCATAGAGTATTTATAAAAATTACAATGATGAGCTTCGTTATGATGTTATGCTCTCAATACATGCTATATTCTACTGAGGACACCTTGGCTGTCTGATTGGAGAGTTATACATGATAGGTATTTAAACACTCACTCTTTCACCAAATACTGGAAAAAGATAACCTCAACCCTTCTTATCCTTATTTAAATCTCAGATTCTAAGTTACAAGCAAGCCTAAACCAAATTGAGATGCTCTTGCCTCAGCAAAATTGGTTCTTAGGCGTCCCACCATGAGTTTAAAGCCTTTTGACATTGATTACTCCTCACCCTTGAAATTAAAACCCAACCTTCACAAATTTACCCTATAGCCACCTTTTTACTTGAATAGTTTGCCCATGTCTTTCCTGAAGATATACCAGACAACCTATCTCCAAAAAGAACCATCCAACACTAACATTGAGCTCGTTCTTCAATCCATACTTCCGAATAAACCTATATATGGAATAAACTCCAAGGATGCCATGGAACTAGCCAAATGTGTTATAAAAGAAATTCTAAACCGGTGTATCATGCTTTCAATATTGAAGAAAATGGGTCAATGAGAATGTGTATGGATGGTCAGATAATTAACAGATTATCACTAAACACAAGCTCTCTATCCTTAGATTGGAAGGCATGTTGGATGAGTTATACGACTCCAAGGTCTTTTTGAAGATTGATTTAAGGAGTGGATATTATCAAATCCTTGATTAGATAAGGGGATAAGTGAAAGACTATTTTCAAGAGCTAAGGAGGATTATGCGAGTGGTGGTTACACAATTTGGTCTGACTAATATTCTTGGTACTTCTATGAGACAAATGAACCAAGTGTTCTCGCCTTGCGTTAGGTAGTTTGTTGTGGTGTACTTTGATAACTGTATGATCTATAGCTGAAGTCAGGAAGAGCATCTTAATAATCTTAAGTCATGAAGTTGATCTTGAAAGAGAAAAGCTCCATGGCAACTTGAAGAAGTGGTCTTTTTTTTCATTCGTGAGGTCACTTTCTTCAATTATATAGTCACAACTCATGGAATCAAAGTTGATGAAAGTAAGGTGGAACTAAATTCAGTCATGGACTACTCCAACTATTATCTATTATGTGTAATGTTTTCATATAACAGCCTCCTTTTATAGGCTTTTCATTAAAGACTTTAGCACCATAAAAACACCTTGATAGATGTTCTCAAAAGAACTTCTTTCAAATAAATTCTAAAAGGGCAACAAGCACTTGAAGAAACACTGAGAAACTCGCTAAACCTAGCTTTGTGTTGGCCTTGTCATGCTTGAGAAGGTCTTCGAAGTGGAGTGTAATACTTTTGGAGTTAGGAATGGTGGAGTCCTTAATTAAGAAGGCCACCTGTTGCTTTCTTTAATAAGAAATTGTATGACTCAAAGAGAAATTACTCCACCTATGATAAAGAGTTCTATGCTATTAAGCATTAGCGCCGCTTCTTGGCAGCAAATGAGTTCATTCTCTATTCAGATCATGAGGCACTTAAGTACACTAAGGCCAATACAAGCTCAACACTTTTCTTGCCAAGTGGGTAAAATATCTCCAAGCCTTCCACTTCACCATCAAGCATAAATTTGATATGCTCAACAAAGTTTCTAATAGTATTTTAAGAAAATATCTATTAGAGTTTCAATTTGGATACACATATGCCCTTCTATTTGAGCATTTGATGTCTTTATATATGGATGACAAGGACTTTGAAGAACTTTCAAAAAATGTCAAGTTTGAGTAAGAGGAGAGTTCTTAGTCTAGGAAAGATATTTGATCAAGGATACCAAACTTTTTGTGCCAAATGATGCAGCTAGGAGCTATTGATTCCAAAGGTGTTAGGGGCTCGTTAGCTAACTACTTTGGAGAGAACAAGACCCTTATCATGCCCAAAGAATATTAATGTTGGCCTGGCATGGACAAGGATGTGTAAGATGTGATAAAGAGGTGTGTTATTTGTCACATAGGTAGAAATCACAATCCTCCATAAAGATTCTACACCTAACTACTTATGCCCAACTTTTCTTGGGAGCATTTACACATGGATTTCATCTGAGGGTTTCCACACAATCAAAGGAATACGGACTTGATTCTTGTGGTAGTAGACCATTTTTCCAAGATGAATCAATTTATTTTGTGCACTGATTCCAAAGATGTAACTTATGTGGCTAATTTAGAAATCTAGAGCATTCCAAGAGCAATGGTTTCTAATCAAAACACTAAGTTTTTAAGCGACTTTTGGATTACTTTATGGAATAAGTTAAGCAGCAACCTCTAGCTTATCACCTCTTGGACCCAAAAACTGATAGGCAAACCTAAGTAACCAGCTACAAAGGGCATTAGTCAACTTTGATAAAGCTTAGGAGTAGCTCCTTCCTCTTGCTGAGAGTACTTACAACAAAGCTCCAAATAAGACCACAGAATGTCGTTATTCAAGATTGTCTATGGGATTAAGCTGCTATCTCACTTTAATCTAGTTCTAAGAGCAATAAATGCCAAGTAGAATGTGAAAGCCTCTTATGGGGTTCAAGAGATCTAAGAGCTTCATAAGAAAGTTGACAAGAAAATTGAGCAATCTACCATCTATCAAACTAAAGCTAACATCTAAGGAAGGCAAGTCATCTTAAACCTCGGTGATTTAGTATGGTTGCACCTTAGAAAGGATTGCTTTCCTTTTGAGCACAGGTCTAAGGTCATTTCAAGGGAAAAGGGTCAATCTTAGTTTACTTAGAGAATATGAAATCTCAACTACCTTTAATGTGACTGACTTAGTTGAATATGTCAATAGAATCTCCTAAATTTCAAGGAATGGTTTAAAACGTTTAAGAAATATTGAGAGGAAAAACTATCTATATAGGTTTAAAAATACTAATTTTTTAACCTTGATTACACATGCTTAATCCTTATCTAAATAGTTAAAAATCAATTATTGGTAGCCTGTTTTTGTTAACTTCAGGGTTATGAAAGGATTTCCAATTGAGTCGACTATTAATAAGCATCAAGGAGGCAATTCCAGAAGTTATCGGCGAATATATAGTTTAACCCTCATGAATCCACCCGTGTTCAACCCTCAAATGGATGGCTTAAATTCTATGCACTTTTCTCATACGAAACTAGAGTTTTCAAGCTTTTGTATGATCACTTTCGCATCTAATTTGGATGAAAAACATGGGAAATACAGTTCATTGAATTTGACCCTATTATAGTGTGAACATGTTAATGAACTACGTGTATTGATTCAATTAAAATCTTTACTCCTATGCAATAAGTGCATGACCACCCGATGATGAACCTTCATTTCTATTCCATGGTGAGAATTCGATAAAACAAGTTTCTAAGTTTATAGGAGAAGGTTCTGGAGCCTAGTTTTCTGCTTTTATCATTTTCTTACTAGTTTACTTGGTATATAATTTTCTAGTAAGTTGTATTTTTCCATTTCCCTAAGTTTTCTAGTTTCTGAGACTAATGACCATCTCTATAAAAGCCTTACCCTTACTTAGTTGTTATGAGTTAATGAATGAATGAAGTAGAGCTTGGCTCCTTTTTATCCTATGAGTTCTCTACTTGCTTGTCTTTATTTTTAGCCAAGTGGTGTTCAAGTGAGTCATAACTAACTCTATCGTTGTGAGTCTTATCCTTAGAGATAATTAAGGGTGGTGAGCTCGATTTAAGCAATGTGTTTTACCCTAAATCATCCTACTTTATCTGATTGCTATTGAACTTTCAGCTTTGATTGTCTTTGTTCCAAACTGCAGTTTAAGGTCTTTTTAACCTGATTTTTTTGAGTCAATCTTATCCCTTTCTTTGCACATCAACTTGGAAAAGTTTGAAGAATTGAAAGTAGTGACATTGGTTAAAAAGTCTTCTCTATGAATTGCATACTTTTTGGATAACTTTACTAGTGGTCTCAAGACTCAGATTATTAAATCCTTCACTAAAACATTTAGACAAATAGAAAGGAATATATTGCAAGGTATTCATTTTTTTCTTAAAGGAGATTTTACCTTTACTAGGGCTTATGACTACTCATGCATCATCATAGCCAAAGCCCATGGCTTTAACTTTAACTGAAAAAGCAGTTAACTAAAGTGTTGTGTTTCTTATATGATCAACACTATAAGATAGAGAATGTAATATTAAGGGGAAAAATAATTTTTCTTGAATAGAATACCTAGTACTAAAGAGGAAGAAAAGGTAGAATTTGAGAATCGAGTGGTTATGGTTATGATTTCTCAAGGGAAAAACCACATATCTATGTTAATGCACTATGTGGTTATCAATGTTATTAGGCAATGAGGGTTGCAAGCTTGAGCAACAACACTCCCTTGCATAGACTTAGGTAATGCACACAATTTCTTAGACATAGGGATGATTAAAAAGTTACAATGTAGGATTGAACCTAGTCAATCCTAAGCTACTGTTGTTCATTTCCATTAACTATATTATTACTATACTTATAAGGGCTTCAAGTAGAGAATGCATAATGCCGCAGTTATAATAGATATGCTACTAACCCCTTTGGGTAGCTATAATGNGATGCTAGGGGTACAAGGGCTTTGCTAGTTGGGTATAATCTAATGGAACTAAGAGACGTCAAATAGAGTTTATTTATAGGGTCTAAACCCAAATTTTAAGGGGCCTAAATGGAAGAAAGGTACAAGTGGTAGGTAATTCTCAGTTATAGAAAGTGTTAGGGGGATCTTCTCAGCTTAATATGTTATAGGGGGCAGTAATTGGCTAAGATTGATTCAGTTTTTACGGTTTGCAAACAGAAGAAACATTTAAGGACACTTACAACTGTTAAGCTAATATCAAGATAGCTTTGAGGAACGTTAGACTTCATCAGCTATTTGAAATATTTGGGCCACATAATCCCTTTAGCAGCAAATATAATCC
>NCQT01071001.1:16820-27810 GCA_002740465.1 Stenocereus thurberi
CTCATCCCATGTGGTGATGCACCTGAGGCAAAGAATGCGGCCTTCCTCTCGCCTTATCCCTAAGTGAAAAGGGAAATAGCCACAGTCCAATGGCATCGGTGGAGACTCTGTTGAGCTTCAATGTGTCCCACACCTCTAAAAAGACCGAGAAGTATAAGTTCGGGTCTTCCAACAGGGTGCTTCCAAACTGGGATTGTTGCACCATGGAAATATAGGCCGGCTTGAGCCCAAAATTATTTACCTCAACGTTAGGAGGAGCGATGCTTGAGTCGATGCCTTAGACTCCTTCGGTAATAAAATCCCTAAGTGTCCTTCTTTGGTCACCTCCTCCTCCTTCCATATCTGGTGAGGTTCTTCTAGCCTTGTGTCTTTTTTCCTTAAGCTTTTGCTTCTTCCTCCTTAAATAGAAAGTCATCTCAATGTCAGGATTGGGTCCATATAGAAATGGACTTTGTATAAATAGGGGAAGATTCATACAAGCACAATCACCAACATACCAACACAATCAAAAAGAAAATGTAAACAAAAATAAAGTAAAACACTTAGTCAATTTCATAAGACTAGCTCAATAGTTAACAATTTAATCCCCGATAACAGCGCCAAAAACTTGGCACATCTACAAGCGCACGGGTGTCATAGTATAGATTAAAATATCATCCTCAGGGACCAAAGTAATCTATCAAGTCAATGACATATTGAAATTGCGAAGCGATCAATTCTTTCAATGAATTGGGTGAAATAAACTAATTAACTATTTGGAAATTTAATCTAAGTAAAGCATCTAGAAATTTGATTCACCAAGCACAGAGCTGGATCATAGAGTTAAACATGCACTTTTCATAGATTGAATAATTCAAGAAACTGCAATTGAGTTGAATTTAATCCTTTCTTTCGAAATGAACTAAATTACTTAAATAAATTCAACTAACACTCTCTCAAGTGTCTTTGGTTTAGTCTAGGTAAAACATCTGTGAATGCTAAGTCTCCTCTTAACAGGCAATTCTCTCTCCAGTTTTGCTAAATCAAGTTTTATTAAGACGATCGAGTAGTGAGTTTCATCTTTCAGTACTTCACTCAACTACCTAACACATGTAAGTAAAGTTGGCCAAATTCCACTCACAATATTCTAATTTCAAGATAGACATGAATCATTCCAAATATGAAATAAGCACAAGATTTCAAAAATAAGGGATCCAACTACACTACTATGGCTAACAAATCCCTAGATCAGGTAAAGCTACTCACTCATATTTCTAATTTAACAAAAATAAGAGTTTAAGAACAAATTCAGAGCAGGGAAGGAAAACTTTACAACTATGGCAGCCCTTGAATTGTGCAAAAATCTTCAAGCATCCAACAACAAAGCTTCTTCTTTCAAAGCTCAAAACTAACCTAAAACTAAACTGAACTAAAAGAAAGATGTGAGAGAAGTAGCGAAAATGGCTATGGTTGCTCTCCCACTCTTCTCTTTTCTACCTTAGAACATGCCTTTTAAATAGCAAATAGAGCATCCTCAGCCGTACAACGAAGGAAGGCGAAGAGGCTAGTAATTACAGGCTTACCACGATCCGTGGCATCCACCAAGGTTAGACCGTAGTCTTGGCTGGAACCGTTTCTCTTGCTCCACGGGCATGACAACTTAGGGGCATCCTTGGGGGTCAACATACACTCAACTGAGGGTCAAATGGTCTCAAATCCTACAAATATCATCAAAAAACTATACCCAAGCATAAAACCAGAATAGGAGTGTAGATTATGTTATAAAGCACACAATTCTCTCTAAAATGTAGCAAAATGACATAAAATGATATACACTTTGAGCACTTATCATACACTATACCAGTTTCAAAGCTGTATGGATTTGTTTCGAAAGCTTTCAACCTATACATTGTGATCTTAACCATGACCTATTTTATGCTGGTTTAGTTGTATTAATTGTAAGAGTGCACTTCCTTATGAGTTTTAGATATTCTATGGTACTGATGAGTCCAGATAAATTTGCTCATGATGTATTTAAGGTCATGGAATGATATCTTTTACAAGCATTGGCTAGTCTTGGTTGACTTGAGCATAACTATGATATATTTAACATCATGGAATGATATTTATCTAGAGATATTAGTGATAGCAATGGGAAGATTTGGTAAAATGCCAAGTCTTGGGTTCAACGTAGTCATATGGATGATTGCAAACACTATTCTCTTTATGTTCTATTCCAAGTTCAAGTGCTTGAATGCCCATATTCATGTAAATAAAACAAGACAAGGAAATGCTCTTAATAGACTAGTCAACGGTAGATTTAGTATGCCATAATACATTGGGGCATGTGTTCTAAAGAATATAAAGAGGTTACCTATATGAGTGTGAAATGTGGCCACTTTAAAAAGTTGAAAGGGCTAGGCTTAAGGCACTCGTCCAAGACATGGACACATGGCCTTACATTGTGTCAAAATCCTAAGTGTAATTTGAGATTTGTACATGAGATATATGCAATTTGTCAAAAAGGATGTATAGTTCAATTCCTTGTTTTCTAAATAGATGTTCACTATTGCATTCAGATTAAATGAAATTATGCAATCAAATAGATGTTCAAATTGTAAAATACTTTCACAATGCATAAATCTCCTTGTTTTCTCAAAAGTTGTCTTCTCTCATTCTTGATATGGCGGTAGACTAGTTAACTCAATATCAAATTTTTTTCTACCCTTGAAATGGTGGGAGATTGTTAGAGAAATTTAACTAGGGCTATGGACAATGGCCACCATTGCAGCCCACAGCCTGGGATGGGTACTTTTCAGTGAATTTTTCACTCGGTTTGTTGGATAAATTTACCGCATCATTTGCCTCCAAATCTACTACCTATCATATCCTTTCTAGTGCCTTTTAGCACATTATAGAGGCATGAAAGGGGTGCATGACATGGGGAATATAAACATAAGAGCAAGATGGGAATAAATATATATGGAATCATACTCCTAAGAATCGAGCATCTACCCTTGTTCTGTCAGTTTTTTACCTCAAGGACTATTTATGGCATAGAACAAATAAGTTTTACGAAAAGTAATATCATTCATGACTCGTTGATCTATTGAGTAACATAATCCCAATCTATGTCTTTTTCCCTAACATAAATATAGGCTCAGGCGTTATCTCAGTGACACAAGATGTGCCAAATGACAAGGGCATCTGTGTTAGAAACTGAATTAAATGCTGAATGAATTGGGCATAGCCATGCCTTTTGATATAAGTACTGGTGTTAGTGGACACTAGCATCCGTGTTAGACTTTAGTCTAGCCTAGTTGAAAAACTAAACTGGATGTTGCCAGAATTAAGCATGAGGGCATGCCTTCTAACACAGGTACTCATGTCAGTGGACACTTGTAGCCGCGTTGGGCTCTAGTCTAACCTGATTGTAAAACTAAGCTAGACAATATAAGAATTGGGCATGGTTATGCCCTCTAACACGGGTACCCTTAGTAAAGGACACTAACACCCAACGTCAATTTCTAGTCTAGCCTGTTCAATCCAGTGATTGGTGGACACTCGACAACCACTCCTATGAACGCTCTAGAACATCGATCGTGACCTTTCATAGCTTCTTGAATGTCTAAACACATATTAAAATTTAGCCACCTTTGGATCATTGTTATTTCCTACAAAATTAAGTAAAACCTAACAAAAACCTAATAATTAGAATTTGTCATAGGCAAAAACAGAGCAAATGAGGGTATAAAATACAATATTTTAAACTTAGATTTTCGTGAAACTGACTACCAAACATAGACTTTTATCAAAATCAATAAGTTTTTTGGGGACGGAGAAGGGGAGGAATGTTCTTCGCTTTTTACTACAATAGTGGTACTATCTAGTTGTAGATAGGCAATATCTCTTCAGAAAAGGAACTAGCATAGCTAACACTAAGGTGTGAATAAAATTACACTAAAGGACTCAAGGAGTATAAGAATTTTCAATGCTATGTATTAAGACATTTGTGTTTAGTCTCTGGTCAATATGATGGTGATCAAGTCACCTTTGTTATTTTAGTAATCCAGTTCTTTTAAGTGTAGGTTCAAATGTATCGGTATCAACAACCATTTGTGACATTGGAACTTAGAACAAATATAAAAAGCTCTTTAAAATGATCTTGATAATCAACCAAAAAAAAGGTTTATGATCAAAATAGAATGAAGTACCATCTTAAACTATGAAGGTAATAAAGCTCTATCTTAGAAAGGTTGATTCTTTTTATAACAACATAAATATGTAATCGCATAACATAAAAAGTTGCGAAATTAATTCCTATAGGTTTACCTGATTTGTTCTTTTCTTTTTGTCTCTACAACCTTTTTTCATAAGCAACTAAATCTCATCAATCTAGTTAGAATGATATCCAATTTTAGCTTAAGCAAGTAGGCCAAATGTGAATAACATATGGGCATATTTATTCCATTTATAGGCCTGAAAGAGGTGAAGAACATCAAAACTACCTCTTTTAATACTGAGCATGAATTAGACGACATATATAAAGACATTAACTTGGGGAATTCTTCTTGAGCCATTAATAATACCATTATAATTTGTTCCAAGCCAAATTATTGTTAGTTCTAAAACATAAAAAACTGACAAAGAAACATTCATGCACGTAAAATTAGGTCACTAGTTTTTTACTCACTTCGCAATGGAATCGTTAATGATTTTCTTCTTTACCACTTTCCAACCATTGATAAGGCAACTATCTTCACTATATTCCTTTATTCATACACTTCTAATATAAGTAATCACTGTTGCACACCTCCAACAAATATGATTCAGTCTTATTTTGTCTGCTACTCAAGCGTCAACATAATTGCCTGTGTGACTAGGCTAATCAGAAGCCTATGATATTTCGATATGCGTAAAATGCAATAATAAATCACAAACATTTAGAAAAATAAACATCTATCTTTATTACATAAATGCTCATTACAAGAAAAACGTATCCTTCACATAGCGACATTCATCCAAAAATTATACCATACGAAGTCCTAGACTCAACACAGCTTTAAAAGCATCTCAAGAAATCGACTTTGTGAATGGATTGTCAGTAGATATATACTTAATGGCAACCTCCTTTGTCTTTATGGAGCTTCGCATGAAGTGATAACACCTCTTGATGTACTTGGTCTTTGATGGAACTTCGAATCTTTAGCGAACTG
Source organism: Stenocereus thurberi (assembly GCA_002740465.1). Taxonomy (NCBI): domain Eukaryota; kingdom Viridiplantae; phylum Streptophyta; class Magnoliopsida; order Caryophyllales; family Cactaceae; genus Stenocereus; species Stenocereus thurberi. Next base: position 22,016 of record NCQT01071001.1, read on the forward strand.
GATGTCAGCTGTATTTCCGCACAACATCTTAATAGAATCATCAACTCTACAAGTGTGATTAAGATCCTAAAAGAAACTCCTAAGCGATATTGCCTCTTGCATCGCAAGCCTACATGCGACATCTGCCTTCATAGTGGATAGAGTTATGCAGTCTTGCTTCTTACTATACCATGATATGGATTCCCCATCTCGAGCGAAGACATAACCTGAAGTTGACCTAGACTCATCCGGGTTACCACCCCAATCAGCATCTGAGTATCTACTCAACTTGAAGTCCCTGCCTTAATAGCAAAGGACCAAGTCAATCGTGCCACGAAGCTAGTGCATGATTCTCTTGACATCTTATCAATGAGCAGGTATAAGGTTTGGTAACGACTTACCAAATCAACCACAAAGCAACTGTCAGGTCGTGCACATAACATGGCATACATTAAGCTTCCTATGACACTAACATAAGGGACTTTGCTCATTTTTCCTTTTCATCATCTGTTATAGGACATTGGTCAAGACTTAAGGTTAGACCCTTCTCAACTGTAGTGTCCTACAGTTTTGGAATTTTGCATCCGAAAATATTCCACGATCTTTTTTGATATATGCTTTCGAGCACATACCTAGGAGTATCTTGGGATGGTTTCTAACTATTCCACACCTAGGACATAGCCAGCTTGACCCATGTCCATCATTCAAAGATAGAGGACAATCACTTTTTAGTAGTTTTGATCATCTCCAAGTTGCCCCAACTAGCAGTATGTCATCAACGTATAGGGTAAGAAACATAATTCCCCCAATTATTTTTTTTAACATACATACAATGGTCCTCTGAAACAATGGATAAGCCAAATGAAATTATGGCATTGTGGAATCTTAAGTTCTAAGATCTGGAAGATTGGTTAAGACGATCTATGGACCTTTTAAGATGACATATCTTGTCCTCTTGTACTTTTGATATAACACCAATTGGTTGGTCCACATAGATCTCTTCTTTAATGTTAGCATTGAGGAAATTAGTTTTTATGTCCATTTGAAACAACTCTAAATTCAAATGAACAACAAGGGCTAGGAGTAGGTGAATAAAGCTAAATCTCAACAAAAGGAAAAAAATGTCTCTTCGTAATATATACGCTTAATTTTGGATAAAACCTTTCGCCAATAGACAGGTCTTGAACTTCTTAATCGATCCATCCGCCCAATGTTTTATCTTGAAAACCCACTTGTTTTTAATAAACTTGCATCAAGGTGGCAGGTTAGTGAGTTCCCAAACTTTTTTTTCTTGTTATTGAGTCCATCTCACCTCATGGCATCCATCTACTCTCTGTGATTTGGTGAATCAACTGCCTCTTGAAAAGAGATAGGCTCCTTAGCTTATGAGAGAGTGCATAGGAATATTTCCTCTTTGATTTGAAAATACCATTAAAGAATTCTTTCACGCTCACTCCTTTGGATCTTAGGGACTTCATTACTTGTCTGCCTAGGTTAGGAATCCCTCTTTCTTTATGTAGAAGGTGTGAGACCATTTGTCTGTAAGGAATCACTACCACTATACCTTTCAAGTATGGGATCCTAAATATATGGATTAACTGCATGTTCATGAACAGAATATTGAGGTTGAACCTCATTCTCATGTTAACTCTTCTCAAGAATTGGAGATTGAGAACAAACCTCATTCTCCTTAATAGACAAGCCACCCCCATTCCTATCAAATAGGGGAGGTGTACTATCTTCGGTGACTTAGTAAGCATTCAAATCCTCCCCCTTATTGAGGGATGGTTGAATGTCTTACTATAACTCATACAGTTCGACATCCTTTTTTATTTCACCAATACTTGGGAACTCATCCTTAAGAAAGTCCATATTGCGGGAATCAATTTCTATCATGCATTCATTAGGTTGTTCCCCATATATCACACACTCTTTGGAACGTTTAGGATATCTTATGAACACTATCTTGATGGCTCTTGAATCAAGTTTCCCATGCTTATGGGTTGGGCTATGCACATAGCCAATAAATCCCATGGGTGTAAGTCATGCAAATATGGCTTTGCAATAAACCCTAGCTCATATGGCGTGGTAAATGTACTCTTGCTTGGTACATGATTAAAGATATAGGCTATGCTGCGTAGTGCATCCCTCAAAATACTAATTGAAAGGTTATTATCTGCCATCATTGATCAGATCATGTCAAGTAATGTCCGATTCCTATGCTTTGCAACATCGTTCTATTGTGAAGTGTATGGAACCATTAGCTGTCTTCATGCACCTTTTTCTTCGTAAAACTTTTTGAACATACCATATAGATATTCACCACCTCGATCAGGATGGAGAGCTTTACTTTCTGTTCCAATTGAGTCTCTACTTCTACTACTAAGCATTTGAACACATTAGTGCCTCATAGTGGTGAGATAATACGTGCACATACCCATATCGTGAATAATCATCTATAAGAGTAACAAAATGAATTTCCCATTGATGTGCTCTTACGTTCATGTGTCTGTAGATGTCTAAGTGGATTAATTATAAGGGACTCGATGCTCTTGAAGCCTTACCAAAAGGCTTTATGGTGGCTTTGCCAGCTAGACATGACCCAGACCTTAGCAACTTGACCCTTGTTAGTCGATCTAAAAGACCTTCTTTAGCTAGCCTACTTATTCTATCAAATCTAGCATGCCACTTAACAGATTTAAAATTAGAGCAAAATATGAGACAAAGGAGAAAGGTATATTATTATAAGAATCATCCAAATCCAAAACAATGAAATCTCCTCTTAATGCTGCATGGTCAAACAAATTGCCATTATAAAATATGTCTAAACCATTAGGATGAAAAGTAAAAGAAAAACCAAATCTCATTAGAGAAACAAAAGACACGAAGGTGCATCGCACCCTAGTGCATGGAGCATGACGTGAAGGAGCAACTTGTTTCCTCCATGGAGTTTGAGCTCGTATGTTCGTACTTTAAGGACATCTTCCTTCTTGACATTCCCTAGTAGGGCAGTCTATGAACCCACAACTAGTAATAGAACTCTATGAATGCGGCCTTATCCTGAACTAAGTACTTGCCTGCCCCCGTGTGGACATTCCATTTAGGAAAACAGATGCATGGGAACAAACATATAATTCAGGAGTTTTAGAAGAAAGAGGTGTCATGGCTGGCTCTGTATAATTCTGAGCAAAATATCCCTTCTTTCCATAATGATAGCTTCACTCGTGCTATATTGTTCTCTTCATTGCCCTTGGCCTTTTTCTACTTGGCAACACTACTTATAAAGTGAGAGTTTTAAGGAGAGGAAAGACCCTTCTTGGGCTTCTTGTTATGATGAGGCCTATTACCCTTGGGCTCATTCCCTTTGGCAACAAATGCCACATTAGAAGGGGCATAATAAGTTTAAAGCTCCTCCAATTTTGAGGTGCTTTGAAATCCCCTTAAAGGTTTGAATGATCGCGTTATGTGCCACAAGGAATTTTAAAGCTTCTCCAATGTTCATTTTTCATGAGGAAGAGCCTTATTCATATTCAATACCTATTCCTCATAAACATCCCGCCCAGTAGCCTTAAGATCTCGAACCATGCCACTCATAATTCGTAGATGTCAGAGATACTTCCACTAGAGTTGATAGTATATTGCATCCACTTTAACTGTAAGATATGCAATCTTGTAGTGGATGTTTGATCAAACTTGATCTTAAACTAGGCCCACATGTTCTAAACAGTGTGATAATGTTCAAATTCTCCCTGGAGATCCTTAGTCATGCACGATAGCAGAGTGTAGAGTGCTGAATGATCCCTTTTGAACCAGGCTTATTATGCTTTTAGGTTTTCTTTATACTGCTTACTAGTAGTAGTATCTCTGTCTTGCTCATCTTTGTCTGCAAGGACAAACATAGAAGTTGTCAGAAGAACTAGCATGTTACCCTAATTAGAGTGAATTGAACTCTTAGATGCCAAATATCATAATTTGTATCATCTAGATTTTCGTTAGAAAGCATGCTACCTACCAAATTCTTAGCTACCGTAGCACTAGGCATATCATTAAATTATCTATAAACTTCATTATTCATATCGTACATTCAAAAATTTCACTAAGCTCGTGATCATCACATATTAATACGAATTAGAAGTTCTCATAATTTAACTATCACACATAATATCATAAATTTTAGTTAGACTAATTAACACATTAGTTAGTAACTATCACAAAGATATTCACCTTTAATCATGTAAAACACATTTGCATAATCTTACGTCATATAAAACTTATAACAATATGAAATGAGCGACATTCAAAATTTTGAAATGAATTTGTGTACTAACAAATTTTGGCAATCATGTTGTTTCACATTGGCATCGCGTTGCTCGAGATGATTGTGATGAATAGTGGAAAAAAGAAGCTGAAAACAACCTCTTTCGGTGGAGCGTGAGACACACGCACACCCCTTCGGGTGGTGCTGATGGGTTAGTCTTGGATCTGTCTCTTTCGACTCGTCTACCCCCTTTTATTGTCTATTTGAGACTCGCATTTGCTTCAGGCCACTATGGCCCTACGGGTTTAGTAGCCGCCACCGTCGCCGTGGCTGTAGAAACCGATTGCAACACGGTGGTCTTAGTGGGGGGTAATAGGGGCGGATTAAAGCATTCCGTGGGCCTCAGGGTTTCATACCCATGTGGGAGTTAGGGCTTGAAGGTCGATTTTAGAGATTTAGGGTTTATTTAACATAATCATGCTTCAATAATCAAATTAGTACACAAAAAGAAAAATACTTTCATGAATAAATAGCATAAGTAGACAAGTTAGGATGAACATCTCATAAATCTAGGTATAGATAGTCAGAAAAAAACATGCTTCACATCAATTTAGTGTAGCATGATTACAAAATTGAATGAATTAATCATGAAGCCAGATTATGAACAAATCAATCAGGACTAATCCGAGCAACTTTGGCTCTGATACTGTTGTAGCAAAATAAATGATTGACCTTTAGTGCATAATTGGTTCCCAGAATTGGCCCATGATGTGTGATCACTGCTAGAGGGCAGCTATGAGTCGCCTCAAATGCCACGTCCGAAGCCTGAAACCCTTAGGATGGTTGGATGGCCATGAGAGAGGAGGAGAGGGGAGATGTTGTGATTTAGGGCTAATCAGACATATGTGCGTTTAATCGACCCCCTATAGGTTTAGGTCGATTAGCATCACTGCCGCTTAGGCGGCTTAAAGGGTTGTCAACCCTAATATAATTAGGGCCGACCAACACAATTTATACTGTAAACCATAGAATCATAATAAGATTATATAAGGTAAATTGATTTGACGCCATTTCCTTACATCAAACTAAAGGCCAAATTAATCAATCTGACTTACTTCAAAATTATACTACCTTCTAACATTTTCAGTTAAAGTAATGTTTGGCCAGATATAAACAATCTTACAATGCAAACAAATTATAATTGTGTTATTATTATTTTATTTGGTTGTAAGATAGTTTTGCAAATAATAATTACCTTGTAAATACGATTATCACTAGTGTTATTCTCGTGTACTAGATGGTTTTGAATTAAATTTATATATGATATCACAACTATGAAATTAGGACAATTAGTCGCACGCAAATTATCTAATATTGGTATTTCTTTTTATAGACTATTATTGTCTTAACGAAAAAATGGTACAATGTGCATATATTTAAAATCGGTAATAGAGAATTTAAAGAATTGAAAGTTGTGTCTCGACATAGAAGTTGGGTTACAAAGTCAGTGATGAGCAATGGATTAATGAAAGCATTGAAATACAATATTTCTTTTAAA